>JAJOOR010006379.1:0-75581 GCA_036250505.1 Solanum acaule
TGAAGGTTCTAAAGTGATCTTCCTATTTCAATGTCTTGAATACTAATTGATCATAGTTAGGATCATATAATCATGAATTGAACTAGACTTGATTGAATTGGAAGTATCTTGACTTAAGAAGTTAGAATTGAACCTTTATGATCAAGTATGACTAGAATTACCTTCTAATGAATAATGTGATTGAATAGTGATGAGTCCACGATTTGGATTCATTTAGGGCTATATTTTGATGAAATTAGTGTCCTCAGATGCATGTTTTATCTCGATATCTGATGTAAACCATTAAGTTTTAGGTATTTGAAGTTTGAGGCAAAGCATGGACACCTCTTATAAAAATGGATAAAAAAGAAGCCGAAAGAACGAAGAAACGAAGATTTGCGAATCGTCGAACACATTCTGCGAATTGCCAACATATCACATTGTTGCCTTTTGTTCTGGTGTGCTGAGCCCTGAAGGAAAGGAGAAAATCAGCAGTGAAAAAGAGAAGTCGGCGTATCGCCGAACGACTCCGCAAAGAAGTGCTACATCGCCCAATTATCCAGGACACAAAGATGTTTAAGGCAACTCATGTAAGGCGATGAAGTAGACCAAACGGCGGATTGCCGAATGCATCGGTGATTCCCACTAACGTCGCTGAAAGATCATTCGGAGCACATTTTCTGAAAACTTTAAATACTAGTTTAGTTTTTTATTCTGAGAGCGAATTTTACCTTATTTTACCTAGTTTTTAGATTATTAAGTTTTAGATAGAGTTTTGGAGATATTCTCTCTATGTTTTGGAGAGGGTTTTGAAGAACTTGGAGATTTCAAGGGTTTCATCTTCAAGAAATTGGACTTGGGTGTCTTGGATTCTTCACTTTTTTCCTGTTTTAAGACATAATCTTGCAGGCCCATTGATGGAAACTGAGATTCGTATACTTCTTTATCTCTTTTACATGCATGGCTAAAAACCCCAATTCTTGGGGTGTGATTTTGTGAATATGGGTTAGATTACTTATTGGATCTTGCTTGCTGATAGTCTTTTTGTAGTTTAAATGTGATTTCGTTTAGTTGTTGTGGATGAACTTAATGAGGTTGTACTTGCAAATATAATCCCATATATGTGTTTTCGGCTTGCGAGAGAGAGAGGTCGTAAAACTAAGACCACTAAATTGATGGTCAGTGCGAGTGGGTTGTCATGAGGTTCAGCTCTAGAGATTGAACCCTAGTCCCATGTCCACACACTCAGCTCGAGAGAGTGAGTGGGTTAAGGCGAAGGCTGTTCTTCATGCGGCAAGTGGGTGTCCGAGAGGAACCCGCTTGAAATGGGGTAATTAAGTTGCTCGAGAGGGAGCTTATCCCCTTTAAGGTCTATCCTAGTCACAAATACTCAATGAATTTACTATCAAAAGTATGTACCTAATGATTTAGTCTATCTCGTATTCCTATCACATCCCAAGAATCCCGTCTCCATACTTATATTTTTCCTTATTTTCACTATTTTAGTTGTTTCTTGCTTACAAACCCCCTTTTCATACTTGACGCTTGCATCACCCTATTTAACTTGTTATGTTTTTGTTTGCTAAAGTCTTTAGCTACGATTAGCTTTAGCATGTTTGCACTTAACCACTAATTTTCACGCTCACTCCCTTGGGACTCGACCCCAACCTTTGGTTGGTTATTATACTATTGCACGATCGTATTAACTTGCATCATAAGTTGTGTCTTTGATTACACAAACATCAAAATGGCGTCGCTACTAGTGAGTGGTGTTATTTGAGAATTCTTAGTTAAGTAAAAAAAAATATTCTTCTTAGTTTTAGCTTTACTAATCTAAAATGTAGTTTTGTTTTGCTTGTTTGAATATCAAAGCAGGGAAACAAGAATGGATGATCATTATGGGTACCACACGGACCATGCCCTCCTGAAACTATTAAACCTCAGGGACAACCTCCTAACATTCAAACAAGTAGGGAATGAGACAATTCAAGAAATGTGGTTGAAGTTTCAATCACTGCTATAACCCTGCCCATCTTATGGAATGTATGACAAGACGCTGTTGGGGTGCTTCTATCGGAGTCTTGGACCCAAAAATAGGAGCATAGCCGACAAATTTCTCAAGGGCGGTATGCTCCACCAGCCCTACGAAGTCATCGAAACACTCCTTGATGGTATTGTTGAAACCAACAAGGAGGCCCAAAAGAAACACGAGTGGGACGCACTACTGGCTCAATTAGACGTTCTGTCCAAACGAGTCATGGGGTTGGAAGCAGAAGCCATGGAAAAGGAAAAGAACTTTTTCGTTCGAGAATGTAGACATGGGAAGAAGAATGAGCATGTGCAAAAGGACAATGCTCTTTCAGTCATTCAACAAAAACATGAAGAACAAGACAAGAAGTTGAATGAGATGAAGGACAACATTGAAATGCTAAATGAAATGTCTACCTCAAACTCCATGACTATTCAGCTGCAGGATGCTCAGATCACCCATTTGATGACAGGTCGCTATCGACCGTTTGCCGAGGACTCGCCTAACTACACCATGGATCACTTCGAGGATGAAGAATAGTTGTTGACTTGCATTGTGCCAAGACGTTAACTAATACGCTGCTTGGGAGGCAACCCCAAACCATTTATTGCTTTCTTTGCCTTTAATAAAATAATGGTGTGTTAATTGTGCAGATGGAAGTGTGGAGAGTGAACGAAAAGTGCAAATTGGCGAGCAACAGGTCCAATCAGTGAATCATCGAATGGTGTCAGCGATCCTGACAGAGACCGCCGTTTGGACTCCCACAAAACATGGAGGTTCTGTAAACTTTGGCGAGGTAACTGACTATTTGGCGTTACACCGAATAGCTCGGCGTTAGGGACTAATGTCACTGAATGGGAGAAAACTTGACGGTTTTGCAAGCCAAAGGTTTAAAAGTTTCAAATTCATTCACTTTCCCTCACTTTTTGTCTTCCTAAACTTACACCCGCACGCTAGCTCCTATATTTTTTACATTACTAGAGTATTTTTAGTGTCTAATTGTGCTACGAGTCAGATTAATGTGCTTCCTAACATCTCAATATCCATTTGATCAGCAACAAAGGTTAGTGTCCCGAACCCCATAACTATCTTGTCAAAATTATACTCATTCGCAAATGTGTTATCTTGTCAAAATCTGCTGAACCTTCCTAATTGGGTTTAATTGCTTATGTGTCAATTTTTCTTCGATAACCATGCCTTTATTGCCTAAAATGTTAAATCTTGTTCTCCAATGCATCGAGTGGAGTTAATGAGTAATGGGTGGTATTCGTATGTTATGGGTCTTGGTTGAATTTGTGCTTTTTGTGCTTAAATTGCATTTTCGGGGGTTGCGGGGCTGATTTTGAGAAGTTGGGTCAAAAGTAGGCACGTTTGGTCATTCGATGAGCTGTGACGATCTCATCGAACTATTCCACGGTTTACCTAATTGCCCTATCTCACCCTTATTATCATTCTTTATTTGTTGTGGCATCTGTAACTTTCGGCGAGAAGTATGACGTCCCCAAAAGCACGCGATGACTCGTCGAAAGTCTTCGTATTCTCCCTTTGTCTGCACTCCTAACTCCTTCTGCACTGTGACCTTCGGTGGATTGTCTATGGCTCGCCGAATGTATTCAGCGGCATGTCAAATGGACTATGTAGTCTTTCTGTAGCTGAATGTCTTTGTTTTGGTTGTCAAATATGTTCTAACATTATCTCAAGACTTTGCAGATATGGCCAGACCAAAAGTTGCCAGAAGAAACATGCCATTCAGACATATAAGAGCACAAAAGTTCATAAGAACTGCAAGGAGTAACAACAAGACAGCCAGTTCGAGGAGGATGATGTCCATCGACCCTAATGTCCCTTCGTGGACTCGAGGGTTCAAAAATGTGATACACGCCTTTGTGGCAGCTCGCGAGTTGGACAATATGATCGTGGCTAATATTGTTGCAGAGCCTGAAGCAGAGCAAAAAGAAAAAGAGAACCAAAAGCAGAATGACAACACTCCGGGCACTGATGCCCAAACAGATGGAGTGACTGCTTCGACAGGATCCCTTCTTTACCTCCCTCTGTCTTTCTTTAATTGTCATTTTGGATATTTTGTCATGTGCATCTGAGGACAAATTCTTTTTAAGTGTGGTGGGGTTAGGCCCACACCTTTTGTGTATATATTTGGGCTCTTCTATTTAAAATTGTGTTAATACTGCTTTTCTGTGGATGTTTGAGGTTTTGGCTCCTTTTATTTTAAATTGCAAAATAATTTTGACTCGTCCGAATTTTTTTTGCCACCACTCGTGTGTTGAATGTGGCTGTTCTTTTGCAAAATTTAAGTCTCGGTTCCGATTAATATCGATGACTTGAATAGTGCTCTCAATCGAATGAACATGAATGCGCGGTTACAATGAGGCCAAAGGAAGTTGCATAGACAATATATGAACTCTTTGCATCTCGTTATGACTAGCCTAGTATCCAATTGAGTCTCTTTTGATGATTATTGCACACTAGCGAAAGTGTGGAGTTTTGTTTGACTATAGTGTCAATGCCTAGTGTGATGAGCTTACTTTTAACCATGCATGATAGATCCTAGAATTTGCCCCGTTGGTCCGGTCAACTAAGTGATGCTATCTCTTGATATGATCTTAGGCAATTTCTAAGAGTGTGAACCAATTGACATATACCCCTTTTGTGACCTACCTTGTGAGTGTGTGAATAGTTTTTTAACACCCCTTGAGCCTTACCTTTCTTTGGAAGAAACTGGATGAAATCATAACCTTTCTTTATCCATAACCCATAATCCTCATAAAGGTGTGGTTAGTTGAATAGCCGACTTAGGCCAAAATCCTAAGTTTCAGGTGTGGTGAAAAGATAAGGGAAAATCAAAAAGTGCAAGAAAGTCCCCCTTACCTATGGTTTTAAGAAAATGGAACCCCTCTATAAACAAAACAAAAAAAAGTGGGGGTGGGGGGAGGGAGAAATAAAAATAAAAAGAATGAAAAAGAAAGTTGTGGAATACAGTACAAAAGAAATGGGGTTCCCAAACAATCCATGGAAAGTGAATAATAGGATGACTTATGAGCACTAAAGAGAATGATGAAGGAAAAGGAAATGAAGTGTTGTGAGCACCACATTTCATGAGGATAAAAGTCACTGAGCCTAAATGACCATACCTTTGCACTCAGCCCCATTACGAGCCTTGAAAAGACCTTTTTGATCTTGAGTGAGCTGAAACAAATGTTGATTGGAAAATATGGGTAAAGCTATGGGTGAAAGCATGCATTGTGTTCTTCCTTATGAGAGTGAGCGTTGCAATTGATTACGAAGCTTTAAACTGTGAACCACTGTGTGAATATGGAATTATTCCTTGTGTGAGGGAATTTGAACAGTTTGGTTGAGCTTGAACTTGCATTTGAAGCAAGTATTGTGAGCATGAGGTTCTTTGATATTGGTGAGTCACAAGTTAAATCTTTGAGTGCACATCTAATCTTTGCATAAGTAAATTGAGTCTTGTTGTATGCATTCATGATCGAATCTTGTGTAGCACTGTTTAAGACTCCCTTTTAGAACGACTGAACTTGAGTTTGCTTGAGGACAATCAAAAGTTTAAGTTTGGGGTGTTGGTGAGTCCACAATTTGGACTCATTTAGGGCTATATTTTGATGAAATTAGTGTCCTCAAATGCATGTTTTATCCCGATATCTGATGTAAACCTTTAAGTTTTAGGTATTCGAAGTTTGAGGCAAAGCATGGACACTACTTAGCAAAAAGGAGCAAAAAGAAGCTGACAGAACGAAGAAATGAAGATTTGTGAATCGTCGAACCCATTCGGTGAATCGCCAACAGATCACATATTCGCTTTTTGTTCCAGTGTGCTGAGCCCTGAAGGAAAGAAGAAAATCGACAGTGAAAAGGAGCAGTCGGCGTATCGTTGAACAACTTCGCGAAGCGGTGTTACATCTCCCAATTATCCAGGACATAAAGATGTTGAATGCTAGTGATGAAAGGCGACGAAGTAGACCAGAGGGCGGATCGCCGAATGCAACGGCGATTCCTACTAACGTCGTCGAAAGATCCTTCGGAGCACATTATCTAAAAACTATAAATACTAGTTTAGTTTTTTATTCTGAGAGCGAATTTTACATTGTTTTACCCAGTTTTTAGATTATTAAGTTTAAACAGAGTTTTGGAGATATTCTCTCTAAGTTTTGGAGAGGATTTTGAAGAACTTGGAGCTTTCAAGGGTTTCATCTTCAAGAAATTGGACTTGGGTCTCTTGGATTCTTCACTGTTTGCCTATTTTAAGACTTAATCTTGCATACACATTGATGGAAACTGAGATTGGTATACTTCTTTATCTCTTTTAGATGCGTGGCTAAAAACCCCAATTTTTGGGGTGCGATTTTATGTATATGGGTTAGAGTAGTTGTTGGGTCTTGCTTGCTGATAGTCTATTCTTAATTTAAATGTGATTTCATTTAGTGGTTGTGGATGAACTTAATGAGGTTGTATTTTCAAATATAATCTCATATATGTGTTTTCGGCTTGCTCGAGATAGAGGTCGTAAAACTAAGACCACTAAATTGATGGCCAGTGCTAGTGGGTCGACATGAGGTTCAGCTCGAGAGAGTGAACCCTAATCCTATGTCCACACACTCAGATCGAGAGTGTGAGTGGGTTAAGGCGGAAGCTGTTCTTCATGGGGCAAGTGGGTATCCTAGAGGAACCCACTTGAAACGGGATAAGTTGCTCGAGAGAGAGCTTAGCCCCTTGAAAGTCTAGCCTAGTCACAAATACTCAATGAATTTACTATCAAAAGCATGTACCCAATGATTTAGTCTATCCCGTATTCCTATCACATCGCAAGAATCCCGTCTCCATACTTGTATTTTTCCTTATTTTCACTATTTTAGTTGTTTCTTGCTTACATACCCCAATTTGATAATTGATGCTTGCGTCACCCTATTTAACTTGTTATGTTTTTGTCTTTAGCTACGATTAGCTTTCGTACGTTTGCACTTAACCACTAATTTTCACGCCCACTCCCTTAGGACTCGACCCCAACCCTTGGTTGGGTTATTATACTATTGCGCGATCATAAACACTTGCATTAGATATTGTGTCATTGATTACACAAACATCAAATAGCTTGTAATTTAGACATGGATCATGATAAAATGAAGTTAAGATTGAAAGTAGGGCTTGTAGCCATTAATTATAGGGCTTTGGGGTGAAGTCAATATGAAGTGATCTTGTGGTGTTTCTCTTTCTCTTATACACTTAGACATGAACAAGCTAGGAGAATCAAGTTCACATAGAAGGATTCTAGGTTGAATTAGAAACCTTAAACGAATCAAAACATATCAGACTAGAATAGCTTGAAGTTGTGATATATGATGTCTTCATGTATAGCTTGACTTGGAAAGACAAAACCAAGATAGGATAGCTTGAAGTTGAGGCTTATGTTTCCCTCATGTATAGCTTGGATTAGTAAAATAAGACCAAGGTTGATAGCTTGGGATGGAGGATCTATACTCTCCTAAGGAATAGCTTGACGTATAGCATTGAAGAATGCATGTCACGGTAGCATTAGTTAGTAGTAGTCATTGTAGCCTAGGACTGAAGATTGATACTCTCGTATGGGTAGCTTGAACTAGCATTGTTAGGATGCATTCATGGTAGATTCATTTGGTTTGGCCAAGACCATTTCATGGTAGCTTTGTGTAAGAAGACTTATACTCTCCTAAGGGTAGCTTAGGATTGAGGATCCATACTCTCCTAAGGGTAGCTTGACTTGCATTGTAATATGCATTTCAAGAATAATTTGAGTTAGGTTAGTCATGGTAGCTTGGGATTAAGGACTCATACTCTCCTAAGGGTAGCTTAGGGTTTAGAATCATACTCCCCTATCGATAGCTTCCATTTGTAATTTAGTACACTTGTAAGGGTAGCATGACTTAGTTGGTTTAGGACTATTTCATGTTAGCTAGGATAGGAGACTTGTACCTTTCCTAGAGTAGCTTGGACTTGCACGTTAGTGTGTTTTCCAAGGTAGTTAGATTAGCTTAATCTAGTTATGTTAGTAAGATGATAGCATGGTCTAGCCTATTAGGGGGTTATACCTTGGTAGTCTTGAATAGTTAAATAGACTAGAGGCATTAGTGCCCAACTAGTGAACATTGATGGTAGTCTAAAGAAGTACTTAGTGTGGGTAGTAGTATGGGATGCTATCAATATATGGAACAAGTATTACTTGAGGCTAGCTGTGAAGGGTTCCCTTATGTAGTATGACTTAGCTTGGGTTGTTGCCATAGTTGCCTTCCAAGAAATGATTGACTAAGGTGGTAGTTCCCTTAGTTATGAGAGTTAAGCCAATAATGAGGCCAAAGTAGGGTGAATATGACTAGGATGACTTCAAGGCTATGCTTAGTGTGAGTGGTAGTATGGGATGCCTTTCATGCATTGCACAAGTGTGTCTTGGGGTTATTTAGAAGTATGGTACCCTTATGGCATAGAGAAGCTTAAGAGTTGACCAAGTACCTAGACTATAATTAAGATGACATGAACACCTAAGTCTTGAATATGAAGGTGGACTATGCCCAAGAATGACCGAAGAGAGGTACTTAGCTTGGATGGTAGTATGGGATGCTATCCTTGCATTGTACAAGTATACTTGGAGGGAGCTTGTGAAGTAGTTCTCTTGAAATATGAAGGACTTAAGGTTGAAGTATGTAACCATGGAAGTCTACGTAAAGACTATGGCATGAACATGATGTGTATCCTATGCTCATGTTGACTTATGTTTTATATGAAGCTTATCTTGTAGACCATGCTATGACTATAATGATTATGCCATGACTGTGTTTATATCTCTTATGCTTATGTTTTATGTTGACTAGAGTTTGAGGCTTGAGTTGCTTTGGAGGCTAGGTTTCAAGGATCTAGAAGAGTGGAAGATCTTTGTCAGTCCTGATAGCTTCGAGGACAATACCCACTTTACCTTTATGTCATTTCCTTATGTTTTTAGGCTTTGTATGGGCTGCGTACCAAAGAAGTTTATTCAAAATTTAATAGACGGTTTGAGACAAATGTTTTAGTAAGACATCCACTTGTTGCTTTTATGAAACATGACTTCGATTGTAAAGTTTCTAATTATCCCGTATTTTCAATTCTATTACCTATGTTATGATGCAAAGTAGTTGTATTAGAACCCTTCGGGGTCGAGTACACCATGTTATGTCTAGGGGGTACCGTTGGGTAGTGACATTCACCAACCTCGAACCATCCAATTGGAGATTTGCATCTTCTCCCATAGAGAGCTTCATAAGGAGCCATCTGAATGCTAGAATGGTAACTGTTGTTATAAGAAAACTCAATGAGAGGTAGGTGATCATCCCAATTACCTTTGAATCACAAGCACTCAACATATCTTCTAAAGTTTGAATAGTGCGCTCTGCTTGACCATCTGTCTGAGGATGAAAAGCAATACTTAAGTTCACCTTTGAACCCAAGCCTTTCTGAAAAGATTTCTGGAACTGTGTAGTAAATTGTGCTCCTCTATTTGATAAAATCGAAATAGGAACTCCATCCAGTCTTACTGCCTCTTGAATGTATAACTTAGCATAATCCTCTGCTGAATGGGTAGTTTTTACCGGCAAAAAGTGGGTTGATTTGGTCGTTCGATCCACATCACCCAAATAGAATCATGTTGTCTGCGAGACCGTGGCAAACAAGTAATAAAGTCCATATTGATCATCTACCACCTACGGAATCTTTATATTCTGAGCCATACCACCGGTCATTTGATGCTCTACTTTAACTTGTTGACAATTCGAACACTTAGCAGCATATTCTGCAATGCCCTTCTTCATACTACTCCACCAATAAACCTCTCTCAAATCACGATACATCTTTGTGGAACCCAGATGGATAGAATATCTAGAGCTATGAGCTTCCTCCTTGATCCTCTCTTGGGGTTCATCCACCCTTGGTACACACAACCTCCTTGATACCTCAATACACCATCTTCCCCTTGTTCAAAAGCCATTACTTTTTGCTTATGAACATTAGCCTTCAATTCAAGAAAAATAGGAACTTTGTTTTGCTTCTCTTTAACTTCAGACACTAATGATGATTCAGCCCCATTCATCACCACCACTCCTTCTTCTGTGGAATCCATTAGGCGAACTCCTAATCGTGCAAGTTTGTGCATATCTTTTGCTAACTCTCTTTTTTTTTCCTCAACATGGGTGGTACTACTCATAGACAACATGCTCAAAGAATCAACAACAACATTAGCCTTACCTGGGTGATAGAGGATACTCATGTCATAATCTTTGAATAACTCTAACCACCTCCTCTGTCTGAGATTAAGCTCTTTCTCACTAAATACATATTGAAGACTCTTGTGATCGATGAACACATCCACATGAACACCATAAAGGTAGTGACGCCATATTTTCAAAGAAAATACTATAGCAGCCAACTCTAGATCATGGATTGGGTAATTCTTCTCGTGGACTTTCAGTTGTCTAGATGCCTAAACTACAACTTTACCATTCTACATTAACACACAACCCAAACCAACTCTAGACACATCACAATACACCACAAAACCTTGAGTACCTTCTGGTAAGGTCAATACTAGGGGCAGTAGTCAACCTCTTTTTCAATTCCTGCACAAGCTTCAAACCATTGAAACTTCACTGTTTTCTGAGTCAACTTGGTCAAAGAGAACAAAATGGATAAGAACCCCTCTACGAACCTTCTATAATATCCAGCCAACCCCAAGAAACTCCTAATATCAGTTGGAGATGTGGGTCTAGGCCAATTCTGGACTGCCTCTATTTTCTGGGTATCAACTCTAATTCCATCACCGGAAACAATGTGGCCTAAAAACACGATAGACTGAAGCCTAAACTCACATTTAGAGAACTTAGCAGACAACTCTCTATCCTTTAGAGTTTGGAGAACTATTCTGAGATGGCTAGCATGATGTTCCTCATTTCTCAAATAGATTAGAATGTCATTAATGAACACGATAACAAACATATCTAAAAAAGGCTTGAATACTCTATTCATATGGTCCATAAACGCTGCAGGAGCATTGTTCAAACCAAAGGACATGACCAAAAACTCATAATGACCATAACGGGTCCTGAAAGATGTCTTTGGAATACCACACTCCCTTATTTTCAACTGATGGTAGCCTTATATGAGGTCTATCTTAGAAAAACAAGTAGCACCCTGAAGTTAATGGAAGAGATCATCGATTCTCGGAAGAGGATAGTTATTCTTGATAGTAACCTTGTTCAACTAACGGTAATCTATGCACATTCTAAGAAAACCATATTTCCTCCTCACAAATAAGACTAGAGTGCCCCAAGGTGAGACACTTGGTCGAATAAAACTCGTATCAAGGAGATCTTTCAATTGCTCCTTTAACTTTTTCAATTCTACTGGTGCCATTTTATATGGCGAAATAGATATAGGACGAGTATCGGGAAGAAGATCTATACCAAAATTTATTTCTCTCTCAGGAGGGACTCCGGGTAAATCATTTGGAAAGACCTCAGGAAACTCACTCACAACAGGAACTGACTCAATAGGTGGTGTCTCAACACTAGAATCTTTAAATCAGACTTAGTGATAGACACACCCCTTAGAAACAAACTTTCTCGCCTTAAGGTACGAAATAAAACTACCCTTAGGCACTGCTGAACTGCTCCTCAACTCAAAGACTTGCTTATTAAGAAACTGGAACTTAACAACTCGAGTTCTAAATCAATGGAGGCATAACAGGCATAAAGTCAGTCTATACCTAGAATGACATCAAAATCTACCACGTCTAAATCAACTAAATCAGCCATGGTGCTTTTGTGATTAATAGAAATAACACAATCACGATAGACTCTCTCAATTAGAATAAACTTACCAACGGGTGTAGAAACACTGAAGGGATCACAAAGTTTCTCAAGAAGAACATCAAATTTCATTGCAACATAAGGAGTTACAAAGGATAAACTCCCTCCTGGATCGAGCAAAGCACAACCATCAAAAGTAAAGACTTTGATCATACCAATGACAACATCTGGAGAATTCTCTTACTCTTGGCGACTAGTGATAGCATATAGGTGGTTTGCTCCACCGCTAGTACCTGAAGTAGCTCCTCTAGGTGCAGCCCTCTGTGGTGGAGCAACTGAAGAAGATTGGGCTCTATTGCCCCTATTTCCATTTCCCAGCCTATTCATAGGACACTCTTTCATGATGTGACCCTCTTGGACGCACTTGAAACATACAGTAGAGCCATCGCGACAAGCACCTGGGTGGTTCCTACAACACTTAGCATATGTAGGACCCCAATTACCTCATTTTTCCACACTACCCTCAGAGTGAGCACGTCTAGCTCTGAAATTCAGCGAATTCTGACCATTATACTTACCTTTGTTCCTTGGTGCAAGTGCACTAGCAGATGATGGAGCAAGTATCTTATGTTTCTGTTGGAAAGAAGACCGGTTCATATTATTCTTTTGCTGCCCGGACTCATTCCTCGATGTCTTAGCCTTCTTGTTTCTAAATTCATCCCCATCCCTCAACTTCACTTCCTCAACCTACTGCACATAAACCATCAACCTAGCTATATCCATGTCCCCTATTAGCATAGCTGCCTTTCCCTCTTTTCTTGACAGACGAGACAACCCAACAACAAACAAAATCATCCTGCTTCTGATATCCACAACCATCTCCGGAGCATATCGGCAAAGTTGGGTGAACTTCAAACTGTACTCATGAAAAATTAGTGAATCCTGCTTAAAAGTAAGGTATTCTCATACCTTGGCTTCTCTCAGTTCACGGGGAAAGAAATGCCCTAAGAAAGCCCCCTCAAACATAGCCCAACTCAAAATTGGTGCACCCTCAGCTCTATCCTTATTTCACTGGTCAAACCAAGTCTTAGCAACACTCTTCAGTTGATATGCAGCTAGTTCCACTCGCTCAACATCAACAACGTGCATAACCTCAAGCACCTTTTGCAATTCCTCAACAAAGTTTTCTGGATCCTCAGTAGTGCTTGAACCAGTGAAGCTTGGGGGATTCATCCTTAGAAACTCACGCATTCTTGAAGTATCATTTACTTCCTATCGGTTCTCCCTCTGCCCATCTTTGGTTGGTCACAACTTGACTTAACATTTTGATCGCTTCCCTGAACTCAACATTGGTGACTTCCCTTTGTGGTTGCTCTTCAGGTGCATTAGGTACCTCTTGTTCCTTGACATTAAACCTAGCAGGATGACCTCTGAAAGCTCTTTGTGAAGGCATGATCAACTGAAAGACACGCGCAAACACGAGTTAGAAGGAAACTTTATAGAGATTAACTCTATCGCACAAAATGAATGTGAAATAAGTGAGATAGTTCCTAAATATTGTAACCTCCTAATTATAGATGTGGTGCACTTAACATCGATAACTAGGACTCTACAGACATGACTTCATACACTCCCTAGTACTCTTGAAATATGTGCTATGATACAAAGTTTTTCATGCCCTCAGCTTACACCAGCTTACACCCTGGGTGAGACTGGCACTCAAGAACCATTGCTGGCCCTAAGTGAACCTTTGGCTTGGGTAGACTCTTAGCGGAAGACTTTAAGCATTAAGAAGAGAATTCAAATGCAAAATAACTCAACTGTCTAAAAACTAAACTCAGAATGTTTTAGAAATAAACATTTAACTTAGCTAAAGTAGCAACTCAAATCTGAACATACGCTAATAAGGTATGTTCATAGAAAGATAATGACAAATGAACTAACTGTCTATGAACCCTCTAACAACTGAGATGGATGTCGGGACAAGACCTACAACATCCTAATGAACTAACTATAAAGTAGTAAAAATGGGTCCTCCGAATGAAAAGAGGCACACCAACTGACTCTGAGTGCTCAACTAGATCAATGAGGCACTGGATGTTGATCCTGGTTACCTGTATCTGCATCAGTAAATGATGCAGGTCAAATGACATCAGCACATTGAATGTACGAGCATGCGAGGGCAAAGCTAATCATGACATAGCTTGAACTGAATTCTTAAAGAAACACTTACGTCAACTTTACTCAACTCATGGATACTCAACTCAATGCAGAAACTCAACTCAATGCAGAAATAAACTACAAAAAATATGCAGTTTATATAAATCTTTTAAACAGTAAGAAACAACTCAATAAACATATATAATATAGTAATATAACTTTGTGGGAGTTTCTCTTACCAACAACCATCACTATGAGTTATGTGATGATATAACGTCTCGCCCACGCTGCCAGAATTGTCCTATAACTTGCCGGGATAGAGAACTCCTCAACTAAGTGGATCCACTAGTCTATGCTAAAAAGCACAAAGGAATAATCTAAAAAGTATGACCCTTTCTACCCACGATGGCTACATGGTTTATGGAGACATTGAGTTGTTATGAACTCGTCCCCACATCGGTGCTCAATACTACTCCCAAAATACTCAACTCATATGTTTTAAAAACAAAAAACTCTTTCTGTGGTTTGAGATTATTACTCAAAAACTAGCTCAAAAGCTCTCTTGGAAATCATTGTTTCCTCTCTTTTTTAAATGTGAAAACATTTAATTTTATTAGGAATATTTAGTTCCATATACTCTTTTTGAAGAAATGAACTTCATTTTTTACTCTTACTTAACTAAAAACTAAAGTCCTAAAAGAAGATTAAAACATTTGTATAAGACTTCTTGAAAAGACTCTTTGAACTTTCCTTGATTTTGAATTTATGTATTCAAAGTTATGATTCAAGTTTATGGATGATTTCAAGGTGTTTAGACTTTATAAGGACTTAAACGGGCAAAACGATGAAAACGGGTGAGGGAAATAAACCGGGCACGTTCCTGGCGCGCTGCGCCAGCCCCTATGTTACTGGGGCTCATTTCTGGCGCACTGCTGGTGCGTCGCACTAGCCTTCCTAGCGCAACGGGGTGCATCACACCATTAATGCCTAAGCAAAACTGATGAACTTTTTCTCTCATTTTCTTACCTTAATTTGATTAATTTCGATTCTTTTTCTCAATATCTCTTTAGATTCAAGTACCCAAAACATATACACAAGAATCCAACTCAAAGTAACTCTAATAATCAACATTAAGCTCTCAAGAACTCCTCAATATCAACCCAAATTCAAGAACACTCAACAAGAACATTCAAACTTCCAATCTTTTTAGGACGAATTCAAGCTGAAATAAACATGTTCGGCACGTGGGTGAACGAACCCAACATTATGAAAGTGTCACATACCTCGTAGGATCAAATCCTTGATGAAATCCAAAATCAATTCCTTACGATGACGATGAATCTTGACATTCCTCTTCTCTTCTCGCTTGTGTTCTTCTCTTTAAAGCCCTAGCATGAATTTTCAATTATGAAAACTGAACCAATTCAGTTTAGACCCTAATTAATTAACGAAAAACGAAATAAATTAATTGGGTAAACAAAAAACTATAATACCAATCCAAAATCTGGTTTAGACTTTCCTTATCTAAACAACCCGACTTCAAATGGGGATATCTCCTTCATACAAACCCAAAATTGATCAAACTTAGTGGCGTTGGAAAGATAATCCAAAGATCTTTCCTACGGTATCTTTTAGAACGCCTAAATCATCCTGATCTATGAGTTATGGTCGTTTGAAGTTAACCCAAAACTCAAACGTAACATAACTTAAACAAATTTCCAGATTTTTCATTCTTTTCAAAAATTACTCTTTCTAATTCTAGGTCTTTCACTTAGCGAGATAGGTTTTACAATTTCTTTGAAATAATAATGAAAACTAAAGCGGAAGCTAAAACTTATGTTCAACAGATGACTGAACAATAAAAATCAAGAGATCCATGAGACTATATCGGTAGTCTTTGTATAAATCTAATACTACTTAGAATGAAATGAATATTCTACTGGGAATGGCTCCTAGCTACTAAAAAACAATTCCTAAGAAATAACTAAAATAAGATATCAACAAAATCATGAACTCCCCGAGTTACGAGGACTCACCGAGTATTGATTGGAATGTTGCAACCCAACAAGCCACCAGTCTGAGCAAGAATGCCAAAATTTACATCATAAAAGGATGCAACACAAAAAATGTACAAGGTCAGTATATGGAATATACCGGGTATGGAAGGGAATCCAACAAACTCATATAAAGTAATATATGCAGGAACAGTGAAACAAGGTTTCTATACTAATAGTCAAAATAAAGGAATTGGAAAGAAAATTTTGAGTACATTCATGAGTATTAGTTTAAATTCATCTTTAAAAGCATATATATCAGTGTGAGTCTATATAAAAAACCTTAATTAATCATTAAAATAAAATATCATACTTTAAATAAACCATACTGTAACACCTCGAGAATTAGGACTTGGAATGGAAAGGAAAAAGTTACAGAATGTTTTTGGTGGAATTGGTCTAAGGATGGGACTGCAGTGCGTAAAAAGTTCTAGGGTTTGTAGAGCTCAGTTGTAGAAGTTGAGTTGAAACTGTGGAAATGTCAAAATCCCAAACACGGTTCTTACGGACCAATAACATGAATCGTAGAAAATTTGACGGACAGTAGACCAGCGTCTATGGAGAGTGAATTGGACTTAGAAGAATTTCTAGACTTGAGGTCTACGAGAGGGTCCACAGACCATAGAAAGTTACACGGCTCGTGGAAAAGTTTTCGTGGAAAATTAATCCAAACTTGGTCTCCAGTACTTAGTTATACGGACAACCAATACGTTCCGTAGAAAGTTGTACTAACTGTATGTCAATACGTAGAGTTCCCCGATAGTTTTAAAGAGGGGTTATTTTAATTTTTCCATGATTTCTAATCCTAAAGCTCGACATTTTTATGCCTAATAAAGGTTCAAAATACTTTCATTAGAACGTAACCTTCTCATTAAGCTTACAATACTTACAGTAAGGATCCAAGAAAGAAAAGCAAGGGTTTCAATCATCTTCTTCAAGTTTCTACAAGAGCATCGTTCTTCCAGGTATGTAAGGCTAATCATAGTAATGGACTAAGTTTGTCCTCAAGCCTTATATCTAATTAAGTCAGTAAGAAGACAGTACAGTATTCTAATAAAATTTTCCATGAAATTCTATATACGAATTATGTTCTTATTCTTATTCAGATTTCATGATTATGAATTAAGATTCTTGAGATGTTTTTCATAATTGTATTTTCATGTGAACCCTATTTATTTAGATTTTTTCTAAAAGTCTTTTTAAAAAGTATTTTCCTTACATTGATTTTGGGAAGTTAAAAGTGAGACCAAGAGAAATTTCAAAATATGATTTTGAAAAATTTTAAGGCAACCTAAATGTTTCCAAATGTATCATTTTTACATTGAAAAGAGAGTCCTATCTTCGAAAAAGTATAAGGAGTTTTGATAGAGATTCAGTACAACTTTAATAACCTCTTAAAGAAACATTTCTTACAAATTATCTCAACTCAAAGAGTACTTTTACATGAGCATTCAGTTATATATTTTTGGAGTAGTATTGAGCATCGATTTGGGTGAGAGTTCAAATAAATTTTGACACCACAAACCACATAACTAGTGTGGGATAGGATAGCTCCAACATTCGAGTGAATCATCACTTCCTTTCAGAATGCATTTTATATGGATCGAAGAGTTTAATTATGTTCTATACTCTAGAAGGGTTGAGGATATTTTCAGAAATGTGGACGAGATGTTCTATTATCATGAAGGTCATAGTGATCGTTGTTGGTTAGATAAAATCTCCAGTAAAGTAAAAGTAAATTTTATACATATATATTTAGTTCAATAGTATGCTATTATTAATTTTATTGTGAAGCTTAAATGATTATTTTCTATCTTATGTTTATAATTTACATTCAATTGAGTTATATTTTTGCCTCTGAGTTCAACTATTGTTTCATTTAACCTTATTGCATATCGTACATTCAGTGTATTGGTGTCATTAGACCTGCACAATTTAATGATACATATACAGGTCCTCAGTATCACCCACATGCACTTCATTGAGATCATTCAATCACTTCTCAGCTTTTAGGTGAAGCCTCTGGTCTTATAGTTGTTTAGTTGCTTGATAAGTTTGTAGTGGATCTTGTCCCGACGTCTATCTAAAAAATAGTAGAGTCTTCATAGATAGACATGGCTTGAGAGTCTTTTGGCATTTCATTCCCATATATTTTTCTAAACACTTTAATTGCTACATTTAGTATTATCAAACAGTCTGGATTCACTGTTTGACTTAAATGTTTTCCCTTAGTTGTTTTAAACGTATAGATGCTTCTGTTAAGAAATCAGTGAGGCCAATAGTTAGCTTGGAAACCAACAATGGATCTTGAGTGACAGCTACGTATAAGGTGTAGGATCAGGGCGTGACAAACTTGGTATCAGAACACAAAGTGTAAGTGTCCTATGTGTCTATGAAGCAATGTCTATTCGTGTCAAACTCTCCGGTTTAAAGCATGCCACATCGATTATATGGAGGCTACAAGACATTAGGAATTGTCTTATTTTTATACTCTTGTTCGTGCTATAAGGTTTCAATCTATAAAGAAATGTTAGAGGACGTCTTTCTAGAAGGAATGTGGACCCTCAGGCACCACTAGTACCAGTTGGACCAGAGGTCCCAATGCACTTGTTCTAAGCTCCATCAGGATGATGTCAATATTGCTGTGTTTTGGAATGCAATCTAGTTTATGGTACGACAAACTATATGGATGTTGCTGACACATTTAGAGTTTGGATGTTTGTTAGGATGAATCTGTCATAGTTCACTGGGTCAAAGCTCAAATAAGATCTAAAAAAAACTTTATGGATGAGCTCTAGAAGGTGTTTGAGTTTATGCATGTTCCTTATACAAAACGTGTGGAATTGGATACATACCAGTTCAATGGTGTTTCTAGTATATGGTTTGACCAGTGGAGAAGGACTAGGAGTGAAGATGCACACTCTTTTTGAGGATGTCTTCTTGGGATGTTTCTTTCCTCGAGAGTCAAGAGAAGCAAATGAAAGAGAGTTCCTTAACATAAAGTAGTAGTCGATTAGTGTGCACAAATACAACCTCAAGTTCACACATTTGTCTTGTTATGCTCTTGGCTGATATGAGGAGCAAAATGAGTTTGTTCGTGTAGGGGCTCTCTCCGTAATCAAATAAGGAGAGTAAGGCAACAATGCTAACATGGGACATGGAGATAACTACACTTATGGTTCATGTGAATAAGGTAGAAGAGGATAAGGTGAAGGATAGTAAAGAGTTTCGAAATAAGAGAGTGAAGATAGCTACCCATCTGTCTTGCCACCAGAATATATGAAATGGGAATCAATCATCCATTCAATAAAGGTCATCTATAACTTCTCCATCTTCAATTTGTGCACCTTTACAAAGTATCATGAATGATCACAAGAGTAAAAATTCCAAGAATTTTAAAGTTCTTAGTCTCATGGTAGCACGATACAAAGAACAACTCGAAGCCTAAATTGTTCTAATAATTATAAGAACTATCAAGGAGAGTCTCATGATGGCACAAATTGTTGTTTTAGGTATGGTTAGATGAGTCACTTTTTGAGAGAAATCCCAAATGGGGGGCAAGGTAATGGAGACAATACGGACCCGATCTTATTCAGCATCTCTAGTAGATAGTGTTGCCTAAAAGGGTGTTACTTTAGGAACATTCAAAGGTAAAAACTTTCTGTATGCAATGGCTAGTCCTTAGCTCCAAGAGAACTCACCAGATGTTGTCACTGGTATGCTTAAAGTCCTTTATTTTAATGTTTACTCCTTGCTTGATCCAGGTGTGAGTTTATCCTTTGTAAATCTGGTAGCATCCATGTCAGCCTACTTGCACTAAACGTTGACGGGCTTCAATGAATAATCAAGAATGTGTTTATCACAAAAGAGGTGTTCAAAATGAAGCCCAAATGAATAAATATTGGGCCACACAAATCCCAATAAAAGAGTCCAAAAATTTGAACGCTTAAAGTCAAAATTTCATAGTTTAAAAGTTTCCTTATTTAAAGTTTTCCTAGTTTAAAAAGTTTCATAGTTTAATGTTTTCCAAGTTTAAAGTTTTCCTAATTTAAAGATTTCCTAGTTTAAAGTTTCCTAGTTTAAAAGTTTCCTAGTTTAAAATTTCGTAGTTATTATTTCCATAAAAGTAGGATTTGAATCTCATTATATTTGGGATAGTTTTTCCCTATATATAAGAGTTTATTTTATTATTTTAATAACACGTCATGATTAATATTATTTGACAGCTTTCTCTTCTTTACACTTTTGTGTCTGGCTACTTGAGATTTATCTTACAACCTTATAAGAATGATTATTTAAGAGGTAAGATTAATTATTAATTTAATATCTTTGGTTTCTACTTGTAAATTGAAGCAGACGATTAGTCTTAGACTAATTGTTGTCACTAGTTTCTTCATAATAGGGGTCTAGATCACTTTTGATCTATGTTCTTAAATTGACTCTTATAGTATCATAATTAGTCTTAATCCACTAATTTTTTAATACTAAGATCACTTAGGGTTCTAAGCACTTTATCTTGAAATTGGGGATTGTATTCTTGAATGTAACGTATCTTTCAATTTCTGTCTTTAATCTTTATAATTCGCTTCTGCATTTTTTTTGTTTATTCTGGTAACCTGATACTTATCAAGTGGTCTCAGTGCGATTCTATCAAGGTTCCGTTCTTGATAATCTTGGGAGTTTAAAAAAAATCCTTTTATAGTTGTTTAAGAGTTAAGAAAAAAAAAGACAAAATTTACAAAAAACTGAAAATTTAAAATAAAAGGAAAGAAAATTCAATAATTATTTCAAGAAACTCCATATTTGTTTTGATTCTTGATTTTCTACTTCAAAAAGGAACATCACGACGAGGGGAAATTTTGAAGTTTTTTTTTTCTTGTTTCACAAAGTGGTCTTTTTTCTTGTTTCATCACTCCCAATTTATTTGGGTATTGATAAATTCTTTTCTTTTTACATCTTACTTCTAAAAGTCTGTTACTAATAAGGTTTGTATATAAATCCTTAAGAATCCATCCGAAGTTAGTAATTTGAGTTGGAAAAGGCAAGAGAGAGTAAAATCAATAGAGAGAGAAAAATAGCTTAATTGCGAGATATTTGGTTCTTTGATATTTTCTCGAGATGTTTAAAACATGTAAGGAAATTGAAGCTAGAGCTCAAACTGAAATTAATTTTGTTGATGTGTTGAAAACGATTGAAGGAGAAGAATGTCACAATAGCTAATTTAAGGAGAGAAACTATTTTTGATACAAGGTGTGGGATAAATTGTAATATTTTCTCTATCAATATTCATAGTGAAAGTGGTACTAATGTGGTAAGTTCATACATCGTGGAGAAGTTGAAACTTACCTACATTAACCATACTACTCCTTATAAGTGGCGATGATTGAGTGATTTTAATGAGCTTAAGGTGACTAAGCAATGCATTATTTCTTTCTCCATAGGAAGATATTCTAATAATGTTCTTTGTGATGTCATTCCAATGGAAGATTGTCACATCATGCTTTGGCGGCCATGACAATTTAATAGGAATGCAATTCTTTATATGAGAACGAATATAGTTTCTCTTGAGCTAAACAAAATAAAATATACACCTTGCACCTTTAATTCCAACCCAAGTTTATAAAGATCAGAAATGCGTGAAAGAAGCAATGAAGAAATTTGAGAGAGAAAAGAGTGAGAGAAGAAATGAAGTTCAATCTAACACTCCAAGAGAGGAAAAAGGAGAGGTTGTGTTGTGTGAAGAGAATGGTATGTCAAGTGAGAAAAAATGTGAGTGTGATAGAAAAGAAAAGAGAGATGACCATAAGAGCAAAAAAAATGATGATAGTGAGGTCGAGAGAGAAAAATAAGATAGTTTGAGTTATGTTATTTCTTATTCTAACCCTAGCAATCCTAATTCTTCTTCTAGTTGTGTTGACTCTCTTGTAGATACTCATGGAAAGTATGCATTGAAAAACCAAATTCATTTGATGAACTTAATCCTAAAGTGGTTGATATGACAAGTTTTATTAGGAATGTGTATGTTTATGAGAACGATAAAGGTAAAAAGAATCATTTTGGATCTTTCCAAGATAAGGCTCATAACAAAACGTTCAACCATGCAATTGTGGATCTAACACCAATGAGAAAGGAAAAACAAGGATATGTTATTGCTTTGCTACATAGGACCAAGTATGGTATGTATAATTGGTTTATTCACATTCTTGGTATTCCGAAAACACATAAAGTTTTCTTGGAGGTAATGAACTAGACTCTTAACTCTTAGGTTGGTGACTTCATTGATTTTTAAGATGATGATATTTTGCTATATTATAAGTCATTAACTTCAATCTCCAAGTGCAATAAGAGTAATTTGAGATCTTTTAAAATTCAACATGACATCGTTGATTGTGGATTTTCACTTGTTAAAAAGAGGCGTGATATTTATGTGAGGAAGAATGTGAATGAGTTAGATGATTCTTCTATTGTTTTTAGTGTTGAATTAATTTTTGTGTGATAATTTGTTGGAATATGATATTTTCTATGGGATGAGACATAATTCTTCATGTCCTGATGAGTGTGAGTTTAATAAGGTATTTTCTACTAATGAAGAGGAAGTACGTGGATATGAGCACTTAAATGCTTATGGGTAGCAACACACATAAAATCACCAACAGATGTGAATACATTTACATAGAAGAATTGGTGAGTGATATCATTGAGGATTCTTGGACATATCATAAAAGTGTCCAATTTGATGTATGTTCTAGTGATCTTGTATCGTCTTTGTCAAGCCCATTGGAGCACTTTTTGATAGAACTAAACTATACTAGCATGTATCATTCGCAATGACATATAGACAAGGAGTTCGTTATGTTTATATAAGTAGGAGAATTTTCTCTTGGAATGGTGATGTTCACATGCTTTATAAAGGTGTATCTATAAATGCTAGGATTAATTGGGTTAAGTGGACACATTGTCACTATCTTGTTTTGTTCCTACCATTGTTACTTTCGAGTAACGGATGTTGTTTGCTAATGCATGTGTTCCTGATTTTGAGAGATTTAAATTCGAGGACGGATTGTTTTCAAAAAGAGGGGAATGATAGCATCCATGTCAGCCTACTTGTAGTAAAGTTGACAGGCTTCAATGAAAAATCAAGAATATGTTTATCACGAAAGAGGAGTCCAAATTCAAACCCAAAAGTAAGAAGATTGGGCCACACAAAGCTCAATAAAAGTGTCCAAAATGTTGAACGCTTAAAGTCAACATTTCCTAGTTTAAAAGTTGCCTAGTTTAAAGTGTTTCTAGTTTAAAAAGTTTCCAAGTGTAAAGTTTTCTAAGTTTAAATTTTTCTTGTATGAAGCTTTCCTAGTTTAAAGTTTTCTAGTTTAAAAGTTTCCTAGTTTAAAATTTCCTTGTTATTATTTCCATAAAAGTAGGATTTAAATCTCATTCTATTTGGGATAGTTTTTCCCTATATATAGAGATTGATTTAATTATTTTAAGAACATACATGATTAATATTATTTGAGGGGTTTATCTTCTTTACACATTTTAGTGTGGCTACTTGGAATTTATCTTACATCCTTATAAGAACGATTCTTTAAGACGCAAGATTTCTCAATTTGATATCTTTAATTTCTATTCGTAAATTAAAGAAGCTGATTACTCTTATACTAATTGTTGTCTCTAATTTCTTTGTAATAGGGATCTAGATCCCTTTTGATCGAAGTTCTTGAATTTACTCTATTAGTATCATAATTGGTCTTAATCTGCTAATTTTCAATACTAAGATCAATTAGGGTTCTTAGCTCTTTAACTTGAAATTACGGATTTTATCCTTGAATTTCACAAATATTTTAATTCCTATCTTTAATCTTTATAATTTTGCTTACACATTATTTTCTTGTTTTATTTGGTAACCCGATTCTTATCAAAATCCTTTTGTAGCCATGAGTTTTATTATTTTCCCCGAACAACCTTTTGAGCCTTTCAGTGTTTCTACACCTATTGGTGAGTCTATTATAGCCTACAGAGTTGATTGAAATTGTGATATCTCCAATAATCATAAAAACACTGTGGCTGATTTAGTTTCATTAGACATGGTGCATTTTTATGTCATTCTAGGCAAAGAGTGGATTAATGCCCTTTATGCCTTAGTCAATTGTAGAACCCGGTAGTCAAGATTCATTTTCTCAATGAGTCAGTCTTAGAGTGGTAGAGTAACCCAACAGTGCCTAAGGGTCGTTTCATCTCATACCTTAAGGTTAGAAAGTTAGTCTCTAAGGGGTGCATCAATCACTTAGTCAGATTTAATGACTCTAGTATTGAGACACCACCTCTTCAGTAAAATACAGTCCTAAGTGAGTTCCTTGAAGTCTTCCCGATGATTTTCCTAGTGTTCCTCCCGAAAAGAAGATAGACTTTGGAGTTGATCTCCTTCTAAATACTAAACCCATTGATGATTCGGGGATTTCGACTCATTTGGGGCCTAATAGTCATAGTTTTATTGTCCTCAATGCCTACTTTATGCTCTAACCTGATGCTAAAATGCTAATTTGAAGCAATAAAGGCAAAAGAACAAGGCAAGAACATTACCAGGAAAAAAGGTGCGGAAAAGCTGAAGAAGTTGCAGAAGAGCATAACTGATAATCGCCAAGACCACTCGGTGAATAGTGGTCCTTCAGTTCGTCAAAAGTTCTAGAAGGCCAGCCCTGGGAAAAAGCCAACTTGGCGATGATAAGTGTAACTCGGCAAAGCGCCAAATGGACCGTCGATGGAAATTTTGAATGCCTATAGTTACAGTGAGGAAGTGAAAAATGGGCAAGCCAAAACGGCAATGGCAAAGCACAATCGGCGCATCACTGACCTATTTGGCAAGACACAACTTACTTCACCGATCTGTCCTGAAGCTGAAAATCTAGAAGAGTATAAATGCGATTTTTAAAACATGAAAAGGAGTTTTTCCAATTCCAAAAGTTGAGACACATTCTAACTCTGGGTTTTTGATCCAAACATTGTTTGTAGTCATTTTTTAGTAGAATTTTTAGTTGGGTTTTGATTTTAAGAAGATTCCAAGCAATGTGAAGACTTGATATTTGTTACCTAGCTGATGGATAACATAGTTGATAATATTTTATTGCTTTTCATGATGTGTGGCTAAAACCCCCATTCTTGGGGTGTGATTATGTGATTAAATGCTCTAATTAGCTTATGGGTATTTGAATTTACTGATTTAAATGTTGATTTGAAGTGGGTTTGATTGATAGTTGTGTTTTAATCCATGATTTGTAGTTGAAAATGCAATTCTAACTTTGTTATTTGAGGCTTGCTTGAGAAAGAGGTTTTAGGTATAAAACTATTAATTGAAGATTGTAGTGATTGGATTATTGTTGATTTATCTTGAGAAAGTGAATTTGAATTTGGTTCTACCAATCAGGTTGAGAGAGTAGATTAATTCAGCTTTTGGTCTATTCATATTGTTATGCTTGTCGAGCTTTGAGAGAACTCACTTGATTCATGCATGGTAGTTGATTGGGAGATTTCTATTACATCTAAAGCCTAGCCCACCGACTAATATTTAACATCTTTTAGTAGATATTAATCACCCATATAGCAAAATTAGCATTTAATTGATCACATCCCCAAGGATCCCTCTCTACTTGATTACCATCCTATTTTCGTAGTTGTTAATTGCTAACTCTAATCCCCCCACCCCCCATTTGACACTAGTTGTCATCCCCTGAATTTACTTTAACTTGTTTCGATAATGTTTACTTCTACAAATGACTAGAACACGCCTTTTACTTCGTAATTGAATTCTATTATGTATCACTCCATGTGGTATCAGCCCCAACTCTTCATTGGGTTTATACTTGATTAAAGCCGCCTACACTTAGAATTGGATGAAATGTAGTTGAGAATTATAAAAAATGGCGTTGTTGATGGGGAGTGATGTTTAGAATTCTCTAATTGATGAGATGAGTGTCAACAGGAGACTCGCTAGCCAGCTTGGAAGTAATGATGACATCGGCAACTTGAACAATGTAAATGAAGCTCAGTTGGGTAGTATGGGTGCTATTCGGTTTCCTTCGGTCATGGGAAATGCAGTTTTTTATGTGACTTGAACGATGTTGCAACTGTTCAAAATGAAGGGTTTGTTTGGAGGTCTAGCTCATGAGGATCCTTATGACCACATCTGAAATTTTGTGGACGTTTGCAACCCATTTTCTTTAAAGAACATCTCCCAGGAGTCAGTCCGACTTTGATTATTCCCTTTTTCTCTAATGGGGGAGCCAACTAAGTGGTTAGTCGACCTACGAAGAGACTCAATTACCTCTTCGGAAGAGCTCACTGAAGCGTTGTACATAAGGTTCTTCCCTCCCTCGAGGATAATGGCATTGAGAGATAACATTCAGGGCTTCAAACATTTAGATGGTGAACCAATTCATGAGATGAGGTTACGGTTCTTGAAGTTGTTGCTCCAGTGTAAAACTCATGGACTCCCAAACAACGTGTTGTTACAACATTTCTACCGGAGTCTAGCTTCAGACATCAAGGGTGTGGATGATCAACTTTTCCAAGGAGGAATTATGCAACAACCTTTTAAAATAGCATCTACTCTCCTTGATTGAATGACGAATATCAGTTGTGCTTGCTACACTAAGGAAGAGCAAGTGTCTCCTTTGAATTTCAGGATGACAAAGGAATAAATAGAAAAAGACCAAGAGCGGGATGAAAACATCGCCAAGATGATGACCCAAATGGATATTTTGTCAAATCATTACATGAGTAGTGGTTCTAAAGTTGTGAATGCGGTTAGATTTAGTGGAGTGAACCCCGATGATGCACACGTTGAAACCGAATGGTGCGCAAACTTAAGGGTCATAAAAGGCTAAACCATTTTGAAATTTCAAAACATCGCTCATTTCATATTTTTGACTTTAATTTGCAATTTCACAACCGTAATGTAGATTTCTATTCTTGTTGTTTTGTGTGGGATCAATTGCTCTATTACGCCCCGGAAACTAGTAAGTCGAACTATAGAGTTCTAGAGCTTTTCGTAAGCGCTTTAGGGTGTGGTAGGAGGATTAAAACACATAAAAATGATTCCCGTACTTAAAATAGGTGTTTAAAGGTTAGGGTGTCAAGGTACGACCCCCCAAGGACCACCTAAGGGGTCCTTGAGGAGGACCCTTAAAACAGCCCAAAAGCGTCAAAGTTGGCAGCACTCACAATTGCCATCTACTGTCTATGAGTGGACCCACACCCCGTGGGTTGGGGTTGTGGGTCATGGCCTTCTCAAGCCTGCATTGTCTAGCACAGTACCACACCTATGAGTGTACAGTATGAGCAGTAGACCCATCCACGGTCTGTGGATGGGTGAGTCATGGGTCATAGGCAGTTTTCAAGTTTTGTTTTTAAGTTAGGGGTTTGGGGGTTAATTATTAATTAGTTAGGGGTTAAGGGAGGTCAATTAGGTAGTTATTAAACCACCTATATAAGCTTAATAGGCCCCTAAAGTAAATCATTTAATTCATTCATCAAAGAACCCAAATTCTCTCTCTAGAAGTGAAGAAGAAGAAGAAGAAGAGAAGGAAGAGCGTAAGATTTTCCTCCATTGTTTCAAACTTGATTAGGGCTTTGAATTGAGGTATGTTAGATTATTCATCTATGGGTTCTTCCACCCATAGACCTCCCTAGGTTTTCTCCCAATTGTGAAGTCAAAACCCAACTCTAAGCTAGGGTTTCTTTCTACATTGTGGGTAGAGTTTAGGTATGATTGTATTAGCATTGAATTATTATATTATGATGAATTTATGTGATTTGTATGATAAACCCTAGCCGAATTGATGAATGTGATATTATGTGGGTTTATGCCATGAAAGGTGGAATTGAGGAATTCTAATTTAACTTATAAAATCAATGTCTTGTGTAGTATTTGTTAAAGGTTAGGAATACATAGAAGTGAATTGAATTAGATTATAATTCATATGATGGATCTTGACTTGTAAAGATTAAATTGAACCTTTATGATCAATTATGACTAGAATCACCTACTAATGAAGAATGTGGTTAGAATACCTTGAAATAGGTATATTTTTGAGGTTAAGAAAGAAAGCTTGAAAGTAAGGCTTGTGATCATAATAGTCAAGGCTTTGAGAGTAAAGCTAATATGATGTGATCTTGTTGTGTATTGTTGAAAGTCTATTCTCATTTACACACTTAGGCATAAAGATGCTAGGAGATTCAAGGTTCTCTCACATAGAATGATTCTAGGTTGGCATAAAAACCTAAAATGAATCAAAGATCGTTAGATTAGAATACCTTGAAGTTGTGATGTATAATCCCTTCATGTATAGCTTAACTTGGTAAGACAAGATCATTTCATGGTAGATTTAGGATTGAGGATCCATACCCTCCTACATGTAGCTTGACTTTGAATAGTAAGATGCATGTCAAGGATAGCTTGACTTAGTATTAGTCATGGTAGCCTTGGATTGAGGAATCAAATACTCTCTTAAGGGTAGCTCGAACTAGCATTGTAGAATGCCTTCATGATAGCTTGACTTGGTTAGGCCAAGACCATTTCATGGTAGCTTTAGGGTTGAGGATATATACTCTCCTAATGGTAGCTTGGGATTGAGAATCATACTCTCCTAAGGATAGCTTAAATTATCATCTTGGTGTGCTTGTAATGGTAGCTTGGCTTTGCATCGTAAGATGCATGTCAAGGGTAGCCTGAGTTGTTAGTAGTAATCATGGTAGCTTTAGGAGTGTGGATTCATAGTCTCCTAAGGGTAGGTTGGATTAGCATCATGGGATGTGTTGCATGGTAGGTAGGATGGGACATTTGTATCCTTCTTGAATAGATTGGACTTGCATGACAGTATGCCCTCCATGGTAGTTTGACTTAGCACAATGTAGTCATGTTAGCTAGATTATTAGCCATGTCTAGCCTAGTATGGTGCTATTCCTTGGTAGCCTTGAATGGACTTGTGTTCATTCTTGTGTGATGTCTTGCCTTGTACTAGGTAGAAAAGTACCTTAAATGATTAATGGCAAATAGAAAGGAGGGACTAGTCTCCAACTAGTGAGCATTCATGATAGCCTTAGTGTGGATATTGGATTTTATTCATACATTGCACAAGTATGACTTGAGGCTAGCTGTGAAGGGTTGTCTTATATAGTATAGAATTAGCTTGGGTTGTTGCTATAGTTGCCTTCCAAGATATGATTGACTAAAGATGATAGTTCCCTTGTCTACATGAAGTAAGTGAATAGTGAGACCAAAGGAGGGTGAAGATGACTAGGATGACTTCAAGGTTATGCTTAGTGTGAAGGGTAGTATGGGATGCCTTTCATGCATTGCACGAGTGTGCTTTGAGGTTACTTAGGAGTATGGTACCCTTATGGTAGAGAAGCTTAAAGACTTGACCATGTGTATAGACTATGATTAAGATGACCAAAAAGGGATACTTGGATTGGGTGGAATTATGGGATGCTATTCATGCCTTGCACATGTATGCTTTTGAGGTTACTTGAAAGTAGTTCTATTATGGTATAAATGATTAAGAGTCAAGTAATGCTTATATGATGCTTATGTTGGAAACTTTACTTATTATGATTATGATATTGTCTCTTATGCTTATGATTTATGTTTCATGAAGTATTTCAAATGATTTTGGATTATGTCTTATATTGACTAACCCTTGTCTTATGCTCTTATGTTTGTGATAGCTAAAATATTTAGTACATTTTGTACTAACACATACTTTGCCTACATTCTAATCAAATGTAGGGTTTGGAGACTTGAGTGCTATCTTAAAGCTAGGTTTCCTAAGGAGCTAAGGAGTTGAAGATCTTGGTGAGTCCTCATAGCTTCGAGGACAAAACCCACCATCTCCTTTATGTCTTTATTTCATGTATGGAGACTAGTGTATGGGCTGTGTCCCAAGAGTGTATTCTAAAGTTGTATTAGATGGTTTGAGACAAAAGTATAGAAACACTTCCGCTTGCTTTTATAAAAATGACTTCGATTGTAAAAAGTTTTAAATTTTCCGTATTTTCTATTATCTTATGTTCATGATATGCTAAGTGCTTGTATGAGACCCCTTCGGGGTCAAGTACGCCCTGTTACTTTTATGGTATACCCCTGGGTCGTGACATGCTCGGGGGGATTTCGTGCTTTGTTGCTTCGATTTACTAGCCTAGAATTTAGTTGTCTACTCTTAACCTTGCCTTTAATTTGTTGTAGTTTCAAATGCATGATTGTTTCCCTATTTTTTAGTTCCAATATTTTGACTGTTGAATGATTGTTATTCGCATGTGCACGCATCGTGTTCTGTTTATGCTTGTTTAAGCCAAGAATTGTGAAATGTTGCGTGATAACTAATTTAGATTGTGGGTGTGTGTTGATTTACTCGTGGGTTTATATTGGGTGAAGTCCGAGTAACCCCAATTGCACTGATCGACTAATTTTGCCCAATGATAGAGCGGGTGACATCATTCTTAAGGGCAAACGACGACGATTGGTCATTTTAGAACAAATTAGGGGAACTCTGAGTACTCTGAAGTCATTAATGTTATGGGTCTAGGCTTAATTGCATAGAATAGGTGTTTAATTTCTATATCGTGGGCTGCGGGTCACAAATTGAAGGTCGTTGTCAAAATCTGGCACAAAAGACCATTTGGTGAGTAGGGTCGAGCTTGCCAAATGGTTCGGTGGTTAGACCAATGATCCCTAGACCACCTTTTTGTCCTTCGAAAGTGTTGAAATAATATTGTAACATTTGGCGATATGCTTGAGCTCGACTGAGGGTGACTCGATGAATGTCTGTTAGATCGCCCTTCAACGCCCCGAATTTTAGAAATTGTTCTATAACTTTCGGTGAGCTAAATTTAGTTCTGAGAATTATTAGTCTGGAGCATTCACCGAATGGATTTGGTGACTCACCGATTGAGTCAGCGAGCTTTCCTGCATATTTTTCAAAGTTGATAATTTTTTTAATTGTTTCTAACGTATTGGTCTATTCAATATTGTTTTGCTAGTATGGCTAGACCTAAGGTCACATGTAGAAATCAACCACCCCACAAGCTGACCCGAGGCATTGTAATAAACGAGGGTGCTACACCTTCTCGGACTACATATGGTAAACTTCTTCTAATAGGGGGAAAGGAAAATGAAAGTGGCCCGTAAAGCCAATGCCAGCGGAGGAGAGCTCCGAAAGCATGGGCGTCTATGCCACCACCTCACCACATCAGAGTCAGATGATGAGGGCAACTTGGGGGCTTGATCGACAGCCTCAGTGTCTAAGCCGGAGGATGATCAGACCCTGCAGACTAGTAGAGTAGAGCTACACTCCAATTCATTAGATGATCCAGCCAGGATCCCAGTGCCTCCTACGCCTCCTAAACCTCCAGCTCTGATAGTAGAGAAGGTAGCTCATGTGCCACCTGTCCATGCACCCCCACCTCTTTCACTGAAGAGATTGAAAGCTGCCGGGCTGAGGACGATTCTGGAGGAAAATATATTATCCACATCAGCGAGATAGTCAGGTTGCATGGGGTTTCTTTGTCTATCATCTCAGATTGAGGTCCTCATTTTACCTCTCATTTCAGGAAATCGTTTCAGAAAGGTCTTGGTACTCATTTAAATATCAGTACATCATTTCATCCGTTGATGGATGGTCAGGCAGTATGTACCGATCAGACCTTAGAGGACATGTTGAGACCTTGTGTGATTGATTTTAAGGATAGTTGGGATGATAAGCTACCTCTCATATAGTTCGTCTATAATAACATCTTCCATTCCAGTATTCAGATGGCCGCTAATGAGGCACTGTATGGGCGTAGAGGTAGGTCTCCAGTTGGTTGGTTCGAAGTAGGTGAAGTACCATTGATTTGACTTGATTTGGTTCATTAGGCTATGGAGAAAGTTAAGCTCATTAGAGATAGACTAAAGAGAACTTAAAGTTGTCAGAAGTCCTATGCAGATGTGAGGAGAAGGGACTTAAAGTTTGAACTCGATGATTGGATTTTCCTGAAAGTGTCACCTATGGAGGGGGTGATGAGATTTGGCAAGAAAGGGAAGCTCAGTCCCAAGTATGTAGGTCCTTATAGAATCCTAAAAAGGGGTTGGTAAGAAGTCTTATAGGTTAGACTTTCCAATAAAACTAGCAGCGGTTCATCCAGGATTTCACATTTCCTTTTTGAATAACTGTGTGGGTGATCCGACATCGATAGTACCTTTAGAGTGGTGTTGTGATAGATAGCCTCATCTATAAGGAGGTTCAACTGGAGATTCGTAATTTTCAGGTTCGTAGGCTAAGAAAGAAGAAAGTCTCTTCCATAAAAGTTTTTTGGAGGAATCAGTTCGTAGAGTAAGCCACTTGGGAAACTGAAGCAGCCATTATGGCGAACTACCCTCACCTCTTCTCCTCTGATTTAGTTTCAACTTGAGGTAATAGTTTCCTCCAGTCTCTCAGTTTATTCATGTGTAATTTAGTCTTAGTATCATGTTCCCTCAGCTATTCCTACATTTCATAATGTTTTCATGTCCATAGGACTCAACTCACTTAGATATCAGTTTCTAGTACTTAGTTACTAGGGATTGTAGCTCTTTCACTCCAAACTCAACTTGTTTATTCTTCATTTGAGGATGAATAATCCCAAGGGGGAGATATTGTAACACCTCGGAAATTGGAACTTGGAATGGAAAATAGAAAAAGGCAGTCCACAAAGGGGTTCATAGGCGGTGAAGAGGTCCACAACCCTTCACCCCGCCAATGAATTTGCACCCAAAGACCATGAAGGATCACAAGCATTTCAATGGTCCATGAAGTTTCACACAGACCATGAATTCGTTCGTGAAAGGGATTCATCAACTTTTAACTTTTGGGTCAAATTCAAACAATTATATATCTCAGAAGAAAATGAATTACGTAGCCCATGACCTATCAAGTTAAGGTATTTGAGTCCTCTTTCTAATGCCATAAAGTTTGCTTAATTTTAAGCACATCGTAAAAAGTTATGCTCATTTTGGTGAAGCCCTATCGGGCAGGTGAACTTTCACGACCAGTTGTAAGGCCCGTGAAGCTTTCGATGGCTTGTGAAGAACCTTTTTTAAATCGCCTCGTTAGTTTTTAAGTTAGGGTGAATTTAGTATTTACCCAAAGCATTTAGTACTTAAATTATGTTGTTTTACTTTGTCTAAGCCTAAGTAATTAGTTAAAAACTATCTAAAACATTAATTCTTCTAAAATCATTAGACTTAGAAAGAAAAGAAGAGAAAGAGGCAACAATTTTCTCTCCATAACAAGCGGAGCTCTACATCAAGTTCGGCATCAAAATCAAAAATATTTCTTCATAGTGTTCTTCACTAGGTATGTGGGATTTAACAAGTGGGTTCCTTTAACTTATTAGGTCCCTAGATTTATGTCAGTTCTTCAACTTCTTTGTGAATTGTTCAGACCAAGGGTTCCTTAATCTTAAGGATTCAATGTAATTTAGCTTCTATTGTTTCTAAGATATTAGTTACATGTTTCTTCGATAATTAGTATAGTCCCATGTATAAAACACAAAACCCTAGCTTGTGTTAATTATCCATTTTTCCTGAATTATACTTGCTAGGTAGATTAGTAAGACAATATGCTTCAAAATGCCATATCTTTCAGTATATGTATGATGCTTTCTTAGATAATTATCAGTATTTTAAGCTATCCAGTATAACAATTGAATTTTTAGCTTTATATTCAATTGGGAGTAAACTAAGCACCGAGCGGACAAAGGGATGAAGTCTCACCCATCATTTTAGGCTAAGACCTTTAGTAGCAATCCTGGAGTCTCAAAACTTTGACGCCACCGTAGATTCTAAAGAGGTCACCCATCATATTAGGATTGACACCCTTTTTCCTTGTAGACATTAGTTAGTAAATCCACGTCAGACTTGTTCTTACCCTTGGCAAGGTATGAACAACCTTCCATCCGAGGTTGTAGGTTGGCCGCAAAATTTGCTCATCTTAAGGTATATCGATTAATAGCATCTCCAACAGTTTGATTCATGTTGCATTGACCATGTATTCATTATTTATTTCAGTATTCAGTTTAGCAAGTTATTTCTTTATGATTAGTACTTAGTCATTGCATCTAGCTCAACTTTCAGTTATGCTTCAATATATCTATTTCAATGTTCAATTTCTAAATTGTTTAGCTTAGCACATATCTCCATGCTCAGTATATTCAAAGTACTGACACATATTTTTATGCTACATTGTTGTATGATGTAGGTTTAGGAACTCAACCTCCAGATAACGCTTAGCCCGACTTCCATTCTGTACTCAGTATCTTCTGCAGTGAGTCCTCATTGTTCGAGGATGATAGACATGATTTACTTTTCAGTTTCAGACTTGTTAGAAGCAACCATAGAACGTATCTCACATGATGGGAATAAGCATTAACCGACATAGACCATGTGAGCTTCACATGGAATCTGTTGTCATAACCCCACACCGTAAAGAGGTGGTCTACTTGCCTATGGTAGGACCGGTAACATTTTAGCTTAGGTGGATCCAGTAGCTAATAACCTATGCAGGCACATAGTTATGGGATAAGAAAGATGTTCATTGAAACCCGACCTAACGTAGGGAGAGTTTCCATCTTACCATATTCACTCGGTACTTAGCTTCCATTCTCATAGAGTAGTTCATTCAAATTAACATTATTGTACTTGAGAGGGCCACCAACATTAGGTCTACCGACCCAAATTATAATACGCATGAAAGGGCTACCACCATTAGGTCCACCAATTCAAGGTACAATATAAGGATAACTCATTGAATCCTCAAAAAAGGGCCACTACCATTAAGTCTACTGATTCAAGGTTCATCATTTCACATATGAAAGGCTACCAACATTAGGTCTACCGATTCAAGGTTTATCATCACATTGGTTTCTAGACTCATCATGAATGGCCACCACCATTAGGTCTACCGGTTCAAGAAATAGCCTAGAATACTTCATCATTCATTTATGAAAGGGCTACCAACATTATGTCTACCGATTCAAGGCAAAGCCTTACAATACTTCATTAGACATTTATGAAAGGGCTACCAACATTAGGTATATCGATTCATGTTCATTTAGTCAAGATACGTTAATTTATACAAGAAGAGGATGCCTAAGCCTACCAATTGAAGATACATCAATAGACATTGTTTTTATTTACACAAGAAGAGGATGCATAAGCCTACCAATTCAAGATATACATCACATTATAGAAACCCTTCATATTCTATCATCATCATTCATAAGTGTTAATTGAGAATAAGCTTTCAATACTAACACAATTGCATTCTAAACATGATCATAACACTTTCATTGAGATCACACACATATACTTCACATCATGATCATACATATGTCCTTCCTACTTTGCCCTTCAAGGATATAAATCAATCTAAACCCAAACATCTAGAATACTACATTAGATAAGGGAAATATCATCATTCAATAACTAATTCAATATAGACATAAACAATTCAACATGATCCCATAATCAATCAACCTAAATCACAAACTTCCAATTTAGTATTTTGGGGAAAACATGGGTTCATAGGGGAAATTCATCATAATTCACCATTAATTCACCAATTCAGTCATAATTCATAGCATACAAACCTTCGAAAACGTATTGGAATTGAACCCATGCTTAGATTGAAACCCTAGCTTTTGGGGGGATTTTTGAAAACTTGAAATCATCTTTTGAGGGGGCTCCTTGGGTGGAAACTAACCAAGGATGAAAACTACCATGCCTCACTTGAAGGAACTTCACAAAGTTGAGTGAGAAAGATGAAATCTTGAGCTTCAAACCTTGACTCCTTCTCCAATGGTAGTTTCTAGAGAGATAATATTTGGAGAGGAGGGTAGTTTCTTTTTTGTGTTTTGAGAGTAATGAATTGAAAAAGGGTCTTTAATACTTCAAAAAGCCTTAAATAACTCTAAATAATCAATATAAACCATCCCCTAACTTAACTAACCTTAAAGGGAATTTACCACATTGCCCTTACCTTGGCCAAGCTTAGACAGAATTGCAGTGGTGACTCACGAAACCCCACCCTCGGACCGTGGGTGGGTCCTCGAGCCATGCTCTCTATCCGTGGTTGGTGACAAGAACTCATCAACTACAGATTTGACCTACGACCAAGCTCTATGGGGCATGGATGGAGCTACGGGGCATAGGTCCCATCTGTAGGTCCTTCAACTTTTGAAAACTTTGGTTTTTTGGGCAGCTTTGGGGGTTAGACTTTAGGGTCCTCCTCAAGGACCCTTGGTTGGTCCTTGGAGGATCGTACCTTGAAGTTTAACCCCTAATCCCCTCAACCTAAGCTCGGGAACTCATAATACCACTTCAAACCTCATAATCACACATTTGTTAGGCTCTAGTTTTCTGGGTTGTTACATTATCTCCCCCTTAGGAACATTCATCCTCGAATGACACTTTAAACACTTTAGGGAAATAAAGACTCAAGACTAGCAGCCCATCATGCATGAAACATCATAATTAATGCACAAAACTAGGAGGAAACATCAACTCCATCTCAAACATACTCCATGCAACACAAGTAGGAACTACATCTACAACCTCATTATGCATCAATACTTCAACATTTCTCATTTCATTGGAGGAATTACCTTCTCCAAGTCAAATCATTCTCATCATAACATCATTAAGCACATTATGCAATTACTCTCAAAAGCATATTTAGGCATGTTCAACAATTCACCTCATGAAGCATATATGCAACTCATACTAAATGCACATCAACATTAGGAACATAATTCACAAAAACTCATTTTCTCATTTAAACATATATTTATCAAGAAAATGCATAACATAAGGAGACCATGGAAACACATAATCACACATGACTCCAAAACATGAAACAAGCTACAATGAACTCTTTGTCTCAAGCTTGAATAGGAATATAAAGAGATAAGGATATTGGAACCCTCAACAAACTTACTTTCTATCCATACCATCTCCCCCTTGGGAGTAAACCCATACTAAGGCAAACTTGAAATAGCATAGGGAAATTAATACAACTTTCACAACCATAAGGAATTATCAACATACTGGTGCCTTCATCCAAAAGAACTCTTTTGTCCACTCTAGTAGCATCCTTTACTAAATCCCTTATTAGGACACCACTCCTCAACATATCTGAATATATAAAGTCCACTTCAGATATTAAACTATTTTTAGCTTCCGTGAAGTGCATGTTTTAATTGAACTTGTATAGACATGTCATGCCATGGGTTTGCTTGGTATCACTTGTGAAACTAAGCATCATGTTGCGTCTAGGGGGTAGCCTTGGGACGTGACACTATTGGAGTAGTCTGTCCTCACTCCCTACATCTACTTTCAAATGAGCAAAAGATTCATCTAGGGCTCTATCCTTTGATTTGAGTATTCTTGAGATGAGTTCAATTTTGTTCTTGAGTTCCTGATTCTTTTGGAAATTCTATTCCAAATCATTAAATTGCTATATTTTATGTGTTGAGATTTTTGATTTGGTTCGTTCATGTCTATATTTCAACATGAACCCTTTGAATTATGTAGTTTTGAGATGAGTAGTATCGTTGATTTATGAGTTCTTGAGTACTAAGTATTAAGATTTTATTATTGTTATTGAGATCCTTGAGGTGATTTGTTCATGTCTATATTTCAGCATGAACTCTATTCTTGAGTATTCATTAAATTCTTTATTTTTTAAACTGAATTTTTAGGAAGTAAAGAGAAGTTTGAGAAAGAGTATAAAGGAACTAAGTATTTCCCAAATGTTTCATTTTTACAAGAATAAAAGAGCGTAGACTGTTTTTTTTTTATAGAAAAGTTAAAAGAGTATTCAGAAAAATTAAGTACAAAGAAGTTACCTCTTAAACATGACTTTTTTAGTAATTATCTCAACCCAAATAAAGTATTTTTATTTTGAACAAAGAGAAACATTGTTTTGTAAATGTGCAATGAGTTTCAGAGATATTTCAGAGAAGTTACCTCTTTTAAGATGTTAATTTGAGCAATTATCTCAATCCAAAGAAAGAGTAATGTTTTTATGCATTTGAGAAAGAGTATGTATTATTGGTAGTAGCATTGAACATTGATATGGAGGAGAGTTCAGACAACTCACAGCCCTTATAAACCATGTCTTGCCAGCATAGGTACATGGTCATACCTTTTAGATGAATCCTTAGTGCCTTTAGGTAGAACTTAGTGGATCCACATAGTTGAGAGGATCTATATAGTGGCACGATATAGGAATGTTTTCGCAGCGTGGGCAATACGATGTATGATCATATAGCTCATAGTGATGGTTGTCGGTTATAGAATCTCCCAATAGAGTTAAAGTATATTTTTATATGTCACTTACTATATTGAGTTATTGAGAAGTGTAAGCATTTAAAAAAATTTAAATTATTTCATTACTTTAATTCTTTACATTCTATTGAGCTTATGTTTTATCTTGTGTCATCCTTTCATTCACTTATTTCGCTTCGGCTATATTACATACTCGTACATTCAAATGTACGTATTTTATTCAGCCTGTATATTTTAATCATGTAGATGCAAGTGTTCAGGATCTTCAACAGGCATTCTGTTGAGATCATTCTACACTCTTGATAGTTTTGGTGAGCATCATTGCATTCGAGATGACTTCAGATTTACTTTTAGTTTAGTTGTTTTCCCGACACCTTTCATTAGCATTAGAGGTTTCATATACAAATAGAGTTGAGGAGTCTTTCACTATTTACTTTTCCTTGAGATATTTTTGCAAAGTATTATACTTATGTTATTGAGTATATTACAAACATTTTAAGTTGAGTATTTACTTTGATTTTAAATGTTCAAACTAATATTTTAAGCCTATTATTTCTTGAAAGAGTCTTCAACTAAGTAGTCAATCAGGTCAAGGGTTCGCTTGGGGTTCAAGAATAGTTTTCGAGTGTTGGTCACGTCCAGGGTGTAGACTCGGGGTGTGACAGTACCGAGTATGCAAAGAACTCCAACATACTCATACAAAGTAATATATGGAGGGACAATGAAAGAAGATTACTAGAATCATAGTAAAAATAGAGGAACTGGAAAGAAAAGTTTAAGTCCATGCATAAGTATTAGTTTGAAACCATGTTTCAAAGCATATATATCAAAGTGAGTCAACATAAGAAACCTTACTTAATCATTTACATAAAATATCATACTTTAAATAAACCATATTATAACACCTAGGGAATTAAGACTTGGAATGGATAGGAAAAAGCTATAGAATGTTGCTGGTGTAACTAGTCTATGGATGGGACTACAGTCGTACAGCCCCGCCATCAAAGTTTCAATTGCTAGAAAAGGTTCCTACAGATAAACAAGATGACCCATAGAAAATTTGAAGGACAGTAAACCAGTGTCCATGGAAAGTGAATTGAACTTAGAAGAATTTTTGTACTTGAGTTCTAAGAGTGGGTGTACGGATTGTAAAAAGTTACACGACTCTTGAATAGGGTTCCATGGAAACTTATGCCAAAGTTGATCTCCAGTACTTGGTTATGTGGACAATCCCTAGAAAATTTTGGCATTTTTAGATAATGTATCTTTCAAATTATGCTCAATTGTCATGATTTAGGAGCTACTCAACACGTTATCAGATTATTAACATGTGTCAATAGGATAAACTATTTATGTTTCCAAATTTAATATTTCCATTGGGAGTATACTTAGCACCGAGGGGACCTAGGGATGAAGGCTCATCCACTAGTTGAGGAATGAGACCTTTAGTAGAAATCCCTTTTATTATAGAACTACGTGTAACCATAGGATATTATCTCAGGTAGACATTGACTAGTGGATCCACCTTAGCTCAGATTTCATGGTTCTTACCTTGTCAAGTAGGACACTCTCTTTTTGGTGTGGGAGTAGAACACAAAACTACATGTCGTAGCTCACATGGTTTATATTAGTTATTATATACATCCCATTAATTATATGGTTTTTAGGATATTTTATGACTTTATATCCTGGTTGTGCACTTATCCTCATACTCAATACATATCAAGTACGTACAACAAATTTTTCTACTTATATTGTTTTGTAATATAGGTTCTGATGCACATACTTTATGGTTTGGTTAGTATAGGATCCCCTCAGCTTGCACTTCTTTGGTGAGCCCTCATGTTTTGGAGATATAACATCTATGACTTTCTATGACATTCTTATTTAATTTCAAATAATTAGGAGTTATCTTGGGACTTGTCCTAGAAACTCATTTATGACTTGAGGCTTTTCATATAGATCGTAGATTCCGCATACGTTGTCTTGTATGAGATTCTCTTTTAATATATGATGGTTATTGAGACTTGTTTTTGCCTTTTAGTTTATTCTGTTTATGTATGCTAACTTAGTGTTAATCCATTCCATGTGGTTAGCTAGGGCTCACTTGTTACTCTTGGCACCATGTTACGTGTAGGGGGTAGTCTTGGGTCGTGGCATAAATATTAGAGTTGGAAATATGAAGTTTTCATTGATTGATATTTGTTTAAATTGTACGGTCATCATAAACTTTGAATGGTTGATTCCTTATAGTCAACTAGTTGAATTTTAAATATATTTTTTTAACTTCGAGTTTTTCTCTTATCTTGCCCAAAACTATTCTTTGTTTTCATGGGGGAAATTAGAGGCTCTTGATTTTACACACAAAGTTAGTTGTTTGTTTTTTTTTATCTTGATTTTTCTTAGTCCTTCAACTGAGTACGTATAGAGCTAATTGTTTTCTTTGTCTTGTTTGCTCTTAATATGTCTAGTAATTTTTTGATAGGAAAGACTTATCCTTTCTTTGCATAATTCAATTTTACAAAAACTAAAGATTCAAAAGAGAGGTCCACTTCTCGAAATTTCAAATGACATGACTTATCCTATACAATAATTGCTCTTGAATTTTAAGAGAAAAAGAGTCTCACTTTAATTGTCCATAAAAACTAAAGTACATGTAGTAAGTATCATTGTTAAAACAAAAAGCAAGAAGTTATTCACATTATTTCGTACATGTGAACAAACAAGTTATTTTCACTTTATTCTATACTAGAATTCATAAAATGATGTTGACTTGAATGGTAGTTGACTTCAATTCTCAAACAAAATCACCAGATTTCTTACTTTTTTTCATCCAATAATTAATCAATGCAGCCATCAATCATTTCATGAATTTTACATACTCTAGAGACTAAGGAAAAGTGTGCAATTCATTTAGTCACATGCACAAAATAATGTAAATAAAAACAATGATAAGCTTAAAGTGTTTGATACAAGAGAAGCAACTTAAATAAATTAATATATTTTATTAGATCAAGTCGATGAGATTGGACCAAAAGGTTAGTGGAAATTCATTAATGTCTTTAGGGCAAGCTATATGGTCATATAGACTAATTTTACCATGAATAATCGTGTGGATCTAATGAAAAAATGAAGGTTCATTCTCATCACAGTTTCCTTCAAAGAATGAAGATAAATCACCTAGTACTTTATGAATGATTCATCTCCGGATAATAACATTTATTTAAACCTTATGTTGTAGAAACATTATGTGGTTAAATACAAGTAATTTTAACATGAAATTGTATGGATCTACTGAAAAACGAAAGCTCATTCTCATCACAATCCCGTAAGAGGATGTAGATAGCTCACAGTATGAATGATTCTTTTTGGATAATAACATTTATTATACCTATGTTATAGAAGCAGGAAGTCTTAAAATTTATTCTGAGGTGTGATTTTATTGTGAATATGTAATGACCCTCCAGTTGTTTCCCCCATTTACCGATCTTTTAGTACTTCAATCTACCATGTAGTGACCTCAAGTTATTTATGACTTTCTAGGACTGAAAGTTCGATCATCGGGTCATTCATTTGAGTTTGATGCGGGTTTTTTCTCTTTTTAGAAGTTCTTAAGTGAAATTGGTGACTTTAGTCGACAATTGGAGTTCGGGTGTTGGATTTGATTTTCGTCGGCTACATCAACTGCGAAGGGCCAATTTGGGCTAGTGGCATGGTTGGTTTTGGCCACGAGGCTTACGGTGCGAGTTTATGCCATTAGGTCTTTCAAATTTGAAGGTTTGGCCAAAGTTTGACTTTGGTCAACATTCTTACTTTTGTCGGCATTCTTGATAAATGTTCTCGTATGAGATTTGCACAACATTCACTTTTTAGGTTGTCCAAATAAGATGAATTTAAGTTGTTGGAACTTATTGACCTCTTTGAAATAAGACTTGGATACTTTAAATTCTCCTTTAAATATTGATTTTTATCAAACTCTTTCGTCATAAAGAGTGAAATCCTTTTGTATTTGAGTAAGTTTTAGTCACATATTTCACTTTCTCTATTTTTTCAAATAATTATTTTTATATGATGTGCTTCAAACATAGTTTTAGATAAATTGAGAGGTCAGTATATTGGGTTGCGTATAATTTAAACCCATATTATGATATTAATTCTGACATGTTAGAGACAACAAATAATCATAAATATAAATTTCTTCAATAGATATCATTGGAAAGTACAAGAATTACATATCATTACTGAAACAAAATAATAAATAACAAAAAGATTAAAGCAAAGGACTTTGATAAATAATATTTTCTGAAGATAATTCGTCTAGAAGAGATTAGGTGAGTTATTTGCATCGTCAGATTGAATTTGTAAGGAGGATGAATCTCCATTTTCTAGCTACTCTAAATGATTGATCAAAGTAAATTCACCAAAAGTTAACCAAGCTTCAAACGCCATTGTAACATGTAAACTGAAACAACCCACCAACTTATATCTCTAGCCTCATTTATTTTGTCTAATTTTTCATTTGCAATCTTTTCCCTTTCAACCAATTCATTAAGCTCATCATGTAATTGACTTGCTTTTTTGTGTGCTTATGCAAGAATGATGAGTCCACAAATTGGACTCATTTAGGGCTATATTTTGATAGAATTAGTGACCTCAAATGCTTATTTTGTCTCAATATCTGATGAAAACCTTTAAGTTTTAGGTATTTGGAGTTGGAGGGAAAGCATGGACACTACTTAGGAAAAAGGAACAAAGGCAGCTAAAAGAACGAAAAAATGAAGATTTGAGAATCGCCGAACCCATTCTGTGAGTCACCAAAAGGTCTTATCCTCACATTTTGTTCCAGTGTGTTGAGCCCTGAAAGAAAGGATCAAATTGGCGGTGAAATGAAGCAGTAGGCGTTTCGCCGAGGAGTTTCATGAAGTAGCACTATGTCGCCCAATGATCCAAAACACGACGATGCTGAAGGATAGAGCAAGACGGCAGTGAAACCTACCAAAAGGCGGATCACCGAGTTGATCGGCGATCTCGACTAAAGACGCAAAATGATCCGCTATAGCTCATATTTTTGAAAACTATAAATACTCGTTGAGAGTTGTAGCTTAATATGAGATTTTTAATATAGAATTTTTAACATAGAATTTTGAGTTCTAAGTTTGGAGAGAGTTTTGAAGAACTTTAAGATTCAAAGGGTTTCAACTCCAAGAATTTGGACTTGGGTCCTGTGGATTCTTCACTCTTCGCTTGTTTGAGACTTAAATCTTCATACCCATTTAAATGCAAACTCATATTTGTATAAATTTCTATCTCTTTTACATGTCTAGCTAAAACCCCAATTCTTGGGGTGTGATTTTGTCAATATGGGTTAGATTATCTGTTGTGTCTTGCTTGTTGATGATTTATTTGTTGTTTAAATGTGATTTTGTTTAGTAGTTGTGGTGGAACTTAATGAAATTGTAGTTGCAAATACGATTTCACCTTTGTGTTTTCGGATTGCGACAGAGAGAGGTCACAAAACTAAGACTACTAAATTGATGGCCGGTGGGATTGGGTCGACATGACGTTCAGCTCGAGAGAGTGAACCCTAGTCCTTCTCCCACACACTCAGCTCGAGAGAGTGAGTGGGCTAAGGCGGAGGTTGTTCTTCATGTGGCAACTTGGTGTTCGATAGAAACTGAGTTGATTTGAGGTAAGCTGCTAGAGAGAGAATTTACCCCCACTATAGTCTAGCCCAGTCAAAAATATTCAACGAATTTATTATCAAAAGCATGTACCCAATAGTTTAGTTTATCCCATATTCCTATCACATCCCAAGAATTCCATCTCTTTGATTAGTACTCTTTGCATTTTTGCTATTTTTGTTTACTTGTAACAAATCCCCATTCGATAATGTTTTTAGCTATGACTAATTAGAACTTTATTTTATTTTCTATTAACTCTCAAAACCATTCGCTTGGGACTCGACCCCAACCCTTGGTTGGGTTACTTTACTATTGTGCGATCGTAGACACTTGCATTGGAAGTTTTGTTTTGATTACGCAAACATCAAAATGGCGCCGCTGCCGGGGAGTGGTGTTACCTGAGAATTCTTAGTTTAGTAAAAAAAAATTCTTCTTAGGTGTAGTTCACTTACTTAATTTTCAATTTTGTTTCTATTGTTTGTGTTGAAAACAAAAAGAATGGGTGTTAATGGCAGCAACGGCAGCCAGGTTGGCCACCAAGACGACATTAGAAATATCAACGATGTCCAAGAGCCCAACATTAATGACCCCCATCTCATGGGAGGTATTGGGGCAATCCGTTTACCTCCAACCGAGGGAAATATAATGTTCCACATAACGAGCACTATCTTGCACTCTTGCAACTAAAGGGACTTTTTAGTAGATTGGCTCATGAGAATCCTCACGAATATCTTCAAAACTTCATGGATGTGTGCGGACCATTCTCTTTCAAAAACATCTCTCAGGAGTCAGTTCGGTTAAGGCTATTCCCTTTCTCGTTGATGGGAGGGGCGTGAATGTGGCTGGTGGAGTTGCCTCACGAATCCATCACTTCTTAGGAGGAATTGGTAACCGCATTTAATGTGCAATTTTTCCCTCATTCGAAGATGATGACTCTTCGGGATAGTATCTAGAGCTTTAAGAGTTTGGAGGGAGAGCCAATCCATGAGACTTGGCTGCGATTTTAAAGTTGGTGCTCCAATGCTCGACTCATGGTTTGCCCGACAATGTCTTTCTACAGTACTTTTACCGAAGCCTGGAATCGGTAAACAAATGTGTCGTTGATCAACTTTCACCTGGTAGCCTGATGCAACAACTGTATGCAGTAGCAGCCCAACTCTTAGATGGCATGACGAACATCAATAGGGCATGGTACACGTGTGAAGACCAAGTCTCCCCTCTCACATTCAAGCTATCCAAGGAGCAGATGGAAAAAGATAATAAGAGAGACCAAAACATGGCTAAGATTATGACACAGCTGGGTATTTTGTCTAAAAATGTCATAGGGGCTAGAGCCCGTGGTATCAACATTGTGGGGGTCGGGTGTGCAAATCTTAAGGAGGCGAAATTTGAAGCCTTGTATAATGAGGAAGTGGACTTCCTAGCCAACCAAGGCGGTGGTTATCATTCAAACTACCCAAGGCAGGGTGGTAACCAAGGTTGCGCTAGAGATGAAGGATAGAAGGATCTTGAAAAAGATGAAAGAGGATGTGTCGACCCTTAGCAGAACTGTTACCTCCCATTCAGTATCAATCAAGCAGTTGGAGACCCAAATTGGCTAGATGTGGTCTCACCTAAATTCGAGACAAAAAGGGGGTTTGCCTAGTGAAACTATGGTCAACCCCAAAAGTGAGGTTTGAAGGTGGGCTTTGATAAAATAATGGTATGTTGATTATGCAGATGGAAGTGTAGAGATTGAAAGAAAAGTGCAGATTGGCGAGTTACAGGTCCATTCCACGAAACACCGAATGGTTTGGCGACCCCGAACCAGACCGCCGTTAGACTCAACACCAATTTACATTAGAGTCTGTAAAACTCTGCGACCTCAGGAGATTATTGGTGAATCACCGATCATGTCGGCGATCTCGACGGAGACCGCCGTTTGGACTCCCCCAATGCATGGAGGTTCTATAAAATTCAGCGAGGCAAATGACTACTTGATGTTACGCCGAATAGTTCGGCGATCAGGACTAATGCTGCTGAATGGGCGAAAACATGACGGTTTTTCAAGCCAAAGATTTAAAAGTGTCAAACTCATTCCCTTTCCCTCACTTTTTCAACTTTCTAAACTCACACCTGCACTATAGTTTTACATTTCTTACATTTTTGGAGTATTTTTAGTATCGAATTGTGCTACGAGTTGGATTACATGGCTTCCTAACATCTTGATGAGTCCACAATTTGGACTCATTTAGAGATTCATTTGAATAGAAATAGTGTCCTCAAATGCTTATTTTTTTCTCAATATCTGATGAAAACTATTAAGTTTCAAGTATTTGAAGTTTTAGCAGAAGCATGGAAAATTATGCGCAAAAAAGAACAGAAAGGCTGGAAAGAACCTAAAAACTAAAGCCTGAGCTTTGCCAATCACTCTTGGCGAATCGCCAAAGGGAAGCACTCCGCCCTTTGTTCCAGTACGCGAAGCCCTGAAGGAAGTGGATCAAAAAGGCGTTGAAAGGAGCAGTCGGCGCTTCGCTAAATAGTTTCGCGAAGCAATGCCATACTGCCCAATGGTCCAGAACACAAATATGATAAATGCAAAGCACAAAAGGCGATGAACTAGAAGAAAGGCAATTTTGCCGAGTCATTCGACGATCGTGACTAACCTCGCCGAACGATCCGTCGCAGCACTAAATCTGAAAACTATAAATACATGCCTTAGTTATTATTTTTAAGAGTCGAACATTTATTTTAATTTCCAAAATAGAATAGTATTTTTTAGATATTTTCTCTCAAGTTTGGAGAGGGTTTTTGGGAGACTTGAAGAAAGAAGGATTTCATCTTCACCAAGTTGGAAGTGGGTCTTCTCCATTCTTCTTCCTTTGCTTAAATGAAGGTTTAATTTCTTATAGCCATTTGATTTCACTATTATTTTAGCTGTATTTTTTTATTTCTTGATGGGTGGCTAAAAACCCCCATTCTTGGGGTGTGATTTAGCAAATATGTGTTGATATTGTTGTTGGGTTTTGCTTGTTGATAGGCTAGATGTGGTTTAATGGTGATTTCACCTAGTGGTTGTGGTTTAACCTAAAGGGTTTGTAGTTGCAAATACAAAGCCACCCATGTGTTTTCAACTTGCCCGAGTGGGAGGTTGCGAAACCAAGACCACTACACTAGTGGTCTAAGGAGTGGATTGACATGAGGTTCATCCTGAGAGGGTGAGCCCTAGTCCCATATCCTAACACCCAGCTCGAGAAAGTAAGTGGGGTAAGGCGTAGGCTGGTCTTCATGCGACAAATAAGTGTCGGAGAGGAACGCATTTGAAACGGGGTAAGTTTCCCGAGAGGGAACTTATTTCTATATAAATCTTAGCCTATTCACTATTATCTTACAAATTTCCTTTCAAAAGCATGTACCCAACTACTTATCTCAACTTGTATTGCGGTCACACTCGAAGAATCCTTACCCATACTTGATTTTCTTGTTATTTTTGCTGTTTTACTAAATGTGACAAAACCCCCAAATCGATATTTGACACTCTTTTACTCTCTAATGTCTTTAGCTACAACTAATTAAAACTTATTTTATTTTTCTACTAATTCTCAAAACCACTCCCTTGGGACACGACCCTAATCTTTAGTTGGGTTACTATACTATCGACGGTTATAGACACTCAAATCGTAGGTTAGTGTCGTTGGTCACGAGAAGCATCAAAATGGTGCCGCTGTCGGGGAGTGGTGTTACGTGATAATTTTTAGTTTGGTAAATTTTTTGTTCTTCTTAGCTGTAGTTTACTAACTTTCTTTTTACTTTTGTTTTGCTTGTTTGTATATTGAAACATGAAAGATGAGCATGAATGGTAACTATGGGTACCAAATGGACCAAGTGTTATCTTTTCTTTACCCAGCGCCAAAAGAGGGGTGGCCTCATGAAAATGAGGCCACCTTCACTAAAGAAACTTGAGTGAGAACTTGCATCGTGCCACGACATTAAATAAGGCGTTGTATGGGAGGCAACCCAAAACCCTTTTAATTGCTTCAAGTTACTTTGATGAAATAATGGTGTGTTGATTACGCAGGTGAAAGTGTGGAAGTTGAATGAGAAGTATAGATTGGCAAACGAAAAGCCTAATCGGCGAATCGCCGATTGGTTCGGCAACCCCGACGCACTCCACCGTTTGATTCAACCCAGTTTGGGTTTGGGTCTGTAAAACTCGGGGGACTCAACGAAATTATTGGCGAGTCACCGAGTATATCAGCGATTCCGATGCAGACCGCCGTTTGGATCTTCATCTCAACTTAAGGTCCTGTAAAACTCGGCGAGATAAGTGAACACTCTGTGAATCACCAAGAGGTTCAGCGATCGGGACTAAAGTCACCAAATGGACAAGAACTGGACGGTCTTTCAGCCAAAGGTTTAAAAAGTTATAACTTCATTCTCTTTCCATCACTTTTCCACCTCCACAAACTCACACATGCACTCTAGTTTTATTTTTCTGGCACTTTCAGAGTATTTTGGTTAGTTGATTTTTGCGGGGGATTGGATTACATTTCTTCCTAGCGTTTCAATAACCATGTGAGCAGCACAAAAGGTTAGTTTCTCAAACCCCGTGATTGTGTTTTCAAAATTGTACTCATTTGCAAATGCTATGATGAAATCTGTTGAACCTCCTTGATTGGATTGAATTGTTTATGTGTCGATTTGTGTGCGATAAACTCACTTGAACTGCCTTAACTGTTAAAACCTTGTTTTCTAATGGATCGAGTAGGGTTAATGCGTGATGGGTGGTATTCGAATGTTATGGGTCTTGGTCAAATTTGTGCTATTTGTTCTTAAATTGTGTTTTCGGGGGTTGCAGGGCCAATTTGAAGAAGTTGTACCAAAAGTAGGCACGTTGGGTCATTCGGCGAGTTGTGACGAGCTCACCGAATGACTCTGCGGTTCGCCTTAATGCTCCTTCTCGCACTTATTATCATGTTTTATTTGTTGTGGCTGCTATAACTTTCGGTGAGAAGCACGGGATCGCCAAGTGCACTCGTTGACTCGCCGAATGTTATCTTAATCGCCCTTTGTCTACACCTCTAACCCTTCTACATTGTGACCTTCGGAGGACTAAACATGGCTCGCCGAAGGTATTCGGCGACAAGCTGAATAGATTGACCATCTACCTGCAACTGAATATATCTCTGCTTAGTTTGTCAAAAATGTTCTAACATTATCTCAAGATTTTGCAGACATGACCAAATCGAAAGTTATAGGAAGAGACGTGCCACCCCGACACATAAGAGCAGAAAATTTGAGGAGAGATGAAGAAAAGCCGAACAAGACCAAAGCAAAGAGCAAGAGCAAGGAATCCAGTTCCAGTTGGAGGATTCCCATTGACCCTAATGTCCCTTCGTGGACCCGAGGGTTCATTAATGTGGTACATGCCTTTGGAGAAACTCATGATTTGGATAATATGGTTAAGGCTAATCTTGTTGCAGTAGCTGAAGCAGAGAACCAGAGTCAGAATGATAATACTCATGGCACTGATGCCCAGACAGATGGAGCAATTTCTTAGACATGATCCCCTCTTTACCTCCTTCTTTGTCTTCCTCTATTCTAGATTCTGAATATTTTGTTATTTGCATTTGAGGCAAAATGATTTTGTTTGTGGTGGGTGAGGCCCACCTTTTGTGTGTGCTATTAGTGTTCGTGTTTTGTGTTGTGAACTAAAATTTGCATTAATACTGCTTTGTGTAGATGTTTGAGCTTATGGCTCCTTTTATTTTATTTCAAAAGAAATTATGACCCGTCCAAAAAATTTCACCACCTCTTGTGTGATAAATGTGGCTGTTCTTGTGAAAAATTTGAGTCTCAGTTTCGAACAATACCGATGACTTAAATAGTACTCTCAATCGAACAAACATGAATGTGCTGCTACAATGAGGCCAAATGAAGTTGCATAGAAAATATGTGAACTCTTTGCATATTTTTTTGACTAGCCAAGTATTAAATTGAGTCTCTTGTGATGACCATTGCACACTAGCAAAAATGTCGAGTCTTGTTTGACTAGTAGTGTCGATGCCTAGTGTGTTGAGCTTACTTTGAAACATGCATGATAGATCCTAGAATTTGCCCCGTTGGTCCGATCGACTAAGTAAGGCTATCTCTTGATATGATCTTAGGCAACTTTAAAGAGTGTGAACCAATTTGACATATACCTCTTTTGTGGCGTACCTTGTGAGTGTGTGAATATCTTTTTACACCCATTGAGCCTGACCTTTCTTTGGATGAAACTTGATGAAAACTAGACCTTTCTTTATCCGCTACCTATAATCCTCTTGATTTGTGGTTAGTTGAATAGAGAACTTAGGCCAAAAGCCTAAGTTGGGGGTGTGGTGAAAAGAAAGGGGAAATTCAAGAAGTGCAAGAACAGTCTCCTTTAACCTATGGTGTTGAGAAAATTGGAACCCCTCCATATATAAAAAAAAAAAAAAAAAAAGAATAAAGAAGAAAGTTGTGGAATAAAGTACCAAACAAATGGGGAGTCCGAACAATTCATGGGAAGTGAATAATGGGATGACTTAAGAACACTAGAAAAAACGATGAAGGGACAGGAAATGAAGTGTTGTGAATACCACATTTCATGAGGATAAGAGTCACTGAGACTAAATGATTGTACCTTTGCACTCAGCCCCATTACAAGCCTTAGAAAGACCTTTTTGATCTTGAGTAAGCTGAAACAAATGTCAATTGGAAAATACGGGCAAACCTATGGGTGAAAGCATGCATTGTATTCATCTTTGTGAGTGCAAGCATTGCATTTGATTCCGAAACTTTAATTGATTAAACCATTATATGTGAGTATGGAATCATTCTTTGTGTGAGGGCATTCGAACACTTTGGTTGAGCTTGAACTTGCATATGAAGCAAGTATTGTGAGCATGAGGCTCTTTGATATTGGTTAGTCACTACTTGAATCTTTGATTTAAAATTTGATCTCTGCATAAGTAAATTGTGTCTTGTTGTGTGCATTCATAATCGAGTCCTGTGTAGCACTGTTTGAGACATCCGTTTCTGAGCGGCTGAACTTGAGTTTGCTTGAGGACAAGCAAAAGTTTAAGTTGGGGGTGTTCATGAGTCCACAATTTGGACTCATTTAGGGATTTCTTTGAATAGAAATAGTGTCCTCAAATGTTTATTTTGTCTCAATATCTGATGAAAACTATTAAGTTTCAGGTATTTGAAGTTTTAGCAGAAGCACGGACACTTAGGCGCAAAAAGGAACAAAAAGGCTGGAAAGAACGTAAAAACTGAAGCCTGAGCTTTGCCAATCACTCTTGGCGAATCCCTGAAGGGAAGCACTCCGCCCTTTGTTCCAGTACGCGAAGCCTTGAAGGAAGTGGATCAAAAAGGCGATGAAAGAAGCAATCGGCACTTCGCCGAACAATTTTGCGAAGCAATGCCATACCACCCAATGGTCCATAAGACAAACATGCTGAAGGCAAAGCACAAAAGGCGATGAACCAGAAGAAGGGCAATTTGCCGAGTCATTCGACGATCGTGACTAACCTCACCGAACGATCCGCCGCAGCACTAAATTTGAAAACTATAAATACTAGCCTTATTTATTATTTTTAAGATTCGAACATTTATTTTAATTTCCAGAATAGAATAGTACTTTTTAGATATTTTCTCTCAAGTTTGGAGAGGGTTTTTGGGAGACTTGAAGAAAGAAGAATTTCATCTTCCCCAAGTTGGGAGTGGGTATTCTCCATTCTTCTTCCTTTGCTTAAATAAAGGTTTAATTTCTTATACCCATTTGATTTCACTATCATATTAGGTGTATTTTGTTATTTATTGATGTGTGGCTAAAAAACCCCATTCTTGGGGTGTGATTTAGAAAATATGTGTTGATATTATTGTTGGGTTTTACTTGCTGATAGGCTAGATGTAGTTGAATGGTGATTTCACCTAGTGGTTGTGGTTTAACCTAAAGGATTTGTAGTTGCAAATATAAAGCCACCCATGTGTTTTCGGCTTACCCGAGAGGGAGGTCACGAAACCAAGACCACTAGACTGATGGCCTGAGGAGTGGGTCGACATTAGGTTCAGCCCGAGAGGGTGAGCCCTAGTCCCATATCCTAACACTCAGCTCGAGAGAGTGAGTTGGGTAAGACGTAGGCTGGTCTTCATGCGGCAAATGGGTGTCGGAGAGGAACGCATTTGAAACGGGGTAAGTTTCCCGAGAGGGAACTTATTTCCATTTAAAGCTTAGCCTAGTCACTATTATCTTACAAATTTCCTTTCAAAAGCATGTACCCAACTACTTATCTCAACTTGTATTGCGGTCGCACCCCAAGAATCTTTACCCATACTTGATTTTCTTGTGTTATTTTTGTTGTTTTTAATAATTGTGACAAAACCCTCACATCGATATTTGACACTCTTTAGTCACCCCCTTTAATTTACTATGTTTTTACTCATAATGTCTTTAGCTACGACTAATTATAACTTAATTTTATTTTTCTACTAATTCTCAAAACCACTCCCTTGGGACACGACTCCAACCTTTATTTGTGTTACAATACTATCGACGATCATAGACACTCAAACCGTAGGTTAGTGTCGTTGGTCACGATAAGCATCACATCTCAACATCCATTTTATCGGCATAAAAGGTTGGTACTGCAAACCCTGCATTCTTTTGTCCAAATTGTACTCATTTGGAATTTTGTTAATCTTGTTGAATTATTTTGGGCCTCTCTGATTGGATAGGATTGCTTAATTGCCTATTCCTAATCGATAACTCTTGCTTGAATGGTGAAATCCCGCTTTCTAGTGTGTTAAGTTAAATTAATTTGCAATAGGGAGTGGTTTTATGTTACGCATCTTAGTCAGATTTATGTTGTAGGAGCTTAAAATGTATTTTCGGGGGTTGCGGGGCTGATTTCAAGAAGTTGGGTTGATAATAGGCAAGACGAGTCATTTCGGTGAGCTGAGATGAGCTCACTGAACCAGTCAATGGTTCACCTAGTTTCCCTACCTCGCCTTTGATATCATATTTTATGTGTTAGGGCTTCTGTACCTTTTGGCGAGAAACATGAGGTCGCCAAAAGCACTTGACGACTCACCGAAAGTCTTGTTGTTCGCCCTTTGTCTTCACCACTGACTCCTTCTGCACTGTAACTTTCGGCGGACACCCCTTTGTTCGCCGATACTATTCGGTGACTCACTGAATGGACTGCTATGTCTGCCTGCAACTGATGGTCTTTGGTTTGCTTGTCGAATATTTTCTAACTTTATCTCAAGGCTTTGCAGACATGGCAGACCAAACGTTGCAGGAAGAAATATGCAACCTCAACATATAAAAGTACAAAACTCCAGAAGAGATGGAGGGACGACATTTCACCCTAAAGCAAGGAGCGAGAACAAGAAAGCCAGTTCCACTAGGCGGATTCCCATTGACCCTAATGTCCCTTCGTGGGCTCGAGGGTTCATTAATGCAATACATGCCTTTGGAACACCTCACGATTTGGACTATATGGCTAAGGCTAATATCGCTGCAGCAACTGAGGCAAACACAAACAATGAAAACCAAAGTCAGAATGACAACACTCCAGGCACTGATGACTAGACAGATGGAGCAACTGCTTAGACAGGATCCCCTCTCTTTCTCCCTCTCTATCTTTCGTTATTTTACCTTTCGAATTTTGTATTATTTGCATTTGAGGACAAATGTTTTTGTTTGTGGTGGAGTGCAGCCCACCTTTGTGTGCTATTTGTGACTCGTGTTTTTTTGTATATATTTGGGTTGTTCTGTTTAAAAAGTGTGTTTTATACACTATTTTGTGGAGGTTTGAGCTTGTGGCTCCGTGTTTTAAATTGCAAAATGATTTTGACCCTTCCGAAAAAATTTGCCACCCCTTCTGTTTTGAATGTGGATGTTCCTTCGCAAATTTAAGTATCGGTTTCGATCAATACCGATGACTTGGATAGTGCTTATAATCGAACAAACATGAATGTGCGGCTACAATGAGGCCAAATGAAGTTGCATAGAAAATATGTGAACTCTTTGCATCTCGTTGTGACTAGCCAATGATCAAATCGAGTCTCTTGTGATGATCGTTGCACACTAGCAAAAGTGTGGAGTTTTGTTGGACTTATAGTGTCAACTAAGTTATGCTATCTCTTGATATGATCTTAGGCAACTTCTAAGAGTGTGAGCCAATTTGATATATACCTCTTTTGTGGCCTACCTTGTGAGTGTGTGAACCGTTTTTGAACACCCCTTAAGCCTTACCTTTCTTTGGAAGAAACCTGATGAAAACTAGACCTCTCTTAATCCACTACCTATAATCCTCTTGATTTGTGGTTGATTGAATAGCCAACTTAGGCCAAAAGCCTAAGTTGGGGGTGTGGTGAAAAGAAAAGGGAAAGTCAAGAAATGCAAGGAAAGTCTCCTTTAACCCATGGTGTTGAGAAAAATGGAACCCCTCCATATATATAAAAAAAATAAAAATGAAAAAAGAATATAGTGGAATAAAGGACAAAAGAAACGGGGTTCCCAAACAATCCATGGGAAGTGAATAATAGGATGACTTATGAGCTCTAAAGAAAATGATGAAGGAAGAGGAAAGGAAGTGTTGTGAATACCACATCTCATGAGGATAAAAATCACTAAGCCTAAATGACCATACATTTGCACTCAGCCCCATTAAGCCTTGAAAAGACCTTTTTGATCTTGAGTGAGCTGAAACAACTGTTGATTGGAAAATACGGGCAAACCTATGGGTGAAAGTATGCATCATGTTCATCTTTGTAAGTGTGAGAGTTGCATTTGATTCCGAAGCTTTAAACTGTGAACCATTGTGTGAATATGGAATCATTCTTTGTCTGAGGACAGTTGAACACTATAGTTGAGCTTGCACTTGCATTTGAAACAAGTATTGCGAGTATGAGATTCTTTGATAATGGTATGTCACAACTTGAAACTTTGAGTGTACATTTGATCCTTGCATGAGTAAGTTAAGTCTTGTTGTGTACATTTATAAATGATTCTTGTATAACACTGTTTGAGACACCCTTTTTGAACAGTCGAACTCGAGTTTGCTTGAGGACAATCAAAATTTTAAGTTGGGGGTGTTGATGAATCCACAAATTGGACTAATTTAGGGCTATATTTTGATAGAATTAGTGTCCTCAAATGCATATTTTGTCTCAATATCTAATGAAAACCCTTAAGTTTCAGGTATTTGGAGTTGGAGGGAAAGCATGGACACTACTTAGCAAAAAGGAACTAAGGCAGCTGAAAGAACGAAGAAGTGAAGATCTAAGAATAGCCGAAACCATTCGGCGAGTCGCCAAAAGGTCTTATCCTCGCCTTTTGTTCTAGTGTGTTGAGCCCTAAAAGAAAGGATCAAATCTACGGTGAAAATGAGTAGTCGGCGTGTTGCCGATCAGTTCCGCAAAGTAGTACTATGTCGCCCAATACACAACGATGCTGAAGGATAGAGTAAGACGGAGATGAAACCTACCAAAGGGTGGATTGTCGAGTTGATCGACGATCTCAACTAATGCCGCCTAATGATCCACTGCAGCACAGATTTTTGAAAACTATAAATACTCGTTGAGAGTTGTAGCGTAATATGAGATTTTTAATATAGAATTTTTAACATAGAATTTTGAGTTCTAAGTTTGGAGAGTGTTTTGAAGAACTTGAATATTCAAAGGGTTTCAATTCCAAGAATTTGGACTTGGGTCTTGTGGATTCTTCACTCTTTCCTTTTTTTGAAACTTAAATCTTCATATCCATTTGAATGCAAACTCATATTGGTATAAATTTCTATCTCTTTTACATGTGTAGCTAAAACCCCAATTCTTGGGGTGTGATTTTGTGAATATGGGTTAGATTATCTGTTGGGTCTTGCTTGTTGATGATTTATTTGTTGTTTAGATGTGATTTCGTTTAGTAGTTGCGGTGGAACTTAATGAAATTGTAGTTGCAAATACGATTTCACCTTTGTGTTTTCGGCTTGCTCGAGAGAGATGTCGTAAAACTAAGACTACTAAATTGATTGACGGTGGGATTGGGTCGACATGACGTTCAGCTCGAGAGAATGAACCCTAGTCCTTCTCCCACACACTCAGCTCGAGAGAGTGAGTGGGCTAAGGTAGAGGTTGTTCTTCATGTGGCAACTCGGTTTTCGAGAGACATCGAGTTGATTCGGGGTAAGTTGCTCGAGAGAGAATTTACCCCCACTATAGTCTAGCCTAGTCACAAATATTTAACGGATTTATGATCAAAAGCATGTACCCAATAGTTTAGTTTATCCCGTATTCCTATCACATCTCAAGAATCCCATCTCCTTGATTAGTACTCTTTGCATTTTTGTTTACTTGTGACAAAACCCCATTGATAATTGACGCTTGCGTCACCCCTTAGATTTAACATGTTTATATTCGATAATGTTTTTAGCTATGACTAATTAGAACTTAATTTTATTTTTCTATTAATTCTCAAAACCACTTCCTTGAGACTCGACCCCAACCCTTGGTTGGGTTACTTTACTATTGTACGATCATAGACACTTGCATTGGAAGTTGTGTCTTGATTATGCAAACATCAAGCAACAAGTCGGTCACCTACACTTAATTTTGTTGTAGGATTTATATAACGGTCGATGATCGTATTAGAGGTTTGATTAATAAAGGAATAAGGTACACCTCTCGGTGATGAAATAACAATTCCAAGATCGACATCACATTCCCTAACAAGTTCACAAGATATTTCGTATAAGCCAGAACGTCGTTTAGAGAATCTGGTGTAGCGAGCAAATTCATTCTCTATTTTCGCCGATGGAATTTTTTGGCGTCCTGTTGTCTTGTTATGCTCCATGCTAGAATATAATAAAATATTTTAGTTAATTATTTCTGAAAAAATATGTGTACAGAAAAAGAGAAAATATCATGCATATTTATATACATAAATTTCACAATTACTTGCCAAATATCAAAATAAAAGTAATATTGTCATGATATTGAAAGTTATTATAGAAAATTTATATTGATTTTGATATTCAAAATCTGATTTTATAATAACATAAATAAATCCTAAAGTTAAGTTAAATAGGTAGTTGCTATTTAATATAGTAGATGAAATTTATCAATTTGTAATTAACTATTGTGAATATATTTTACCAATACTAGAATCTTTTAGATATTTTATAGTAACTACATTGAATTTTGCAGTTGCTCAAATAAAAATAAATCTACTATTTAACTTGAAAAGAAAAAATATATATTAATATACTTACAATTTAAAAATAATAGATCCTTAACCTTGTAAATTGTTGTACATTTAAAAAGGATAAACCTAAATATGTCAAACACTCGAACTAATAATAATAAATGAATGTGTAATGATATGTGTAATTCATTTATTATTTAATTTTTGCATAATTAGTACGTAATTTACGTGTATTGGCTAGCAAAAATTAATAGTGAATCCGACCGGTCATTTGTTGAAAAATAGATTCCTTTATTTTATCAATTCCAAACTTCGAAGGGGTAGTTTGGAGTGAGGTATAACAACATATAGTCTCAGGATTAAAATATGATGCCATTTAATTTTTTGTTTGGATGGCCAATCCGAGATAACTTATTGCGTGATTAATAATTAGTACCGAGATAAGTTATCCCTTCCCATAGGTTGTAGAGTAATCCCATCATATTTTTATCATGGGATAATCTCATTAAACAACAAAATTACCCTTCAAAGCTTTTTTTTTTTTTTTTTTGTATTTCACTTTCCTTTATCCAAGATAATATCATCATTACTTTTAAATATCTTTTAAAATTGTTTTCGTTATTGTGATGTTTTCTATTGAATCAAAAGGCATTTAAAAGAATCTTCATTATATTTAAATCATTTGTAATTGGGAGCTTCCTCTATTATTCATCATTCTTTTGCAACGTGCAATGCTTCATTTTAAATGTAAAGAAGATGTAATACCTATAACATTGTATCCAATTTTCACTCCCATTTGATTTTTGCTGCTTTTGTTTTCTTTTCTGCAGTATATGATTAGAGTTAATGGTTTAACAAGCACAAGCATTAATTTTTTTTCTCTTATTTGATAAATATATTATTTCCCTTTTTAAAGCTCCATTGCTCAGTCACTAACAAATATAATAGGAATGCAATTCATGATACGAGAATGAATAGAGTTTCTCTTCAGATAAACAAAAGAAAATATACACCTTGCACCTTTATCTCCAACCCAAGTTTATGGAGATGAAAAACGCGTGAAAGAAGGAATGAAGAAATTTGAGAGAGAAAAGATTGAGCGAAGAAAGGAAATTCATTCTGACATTCCAAGAGAGGAAAAATGAGAGGTTGTGTTGTGTGAAGAGAATGGGATGTCAAGTGAGAAAAAAAGTGAGAATGAGAGAAAATAAAAGAGAGATTACCATGAGAGCAAAAAAAGGATGATAGTGAGGTCAAGAGAGAAAAACAAGAGAGTTTGAGTGATGTTACTTCTTATTCTAACTCTAGCATTCCTACTACGTCTTCTAGTTGTTTTGACTCTCTTGTAGATAATCATGGGAAAGTATGCATTGAAAAACCAAATTCATTGGATGAATTTAATCCTAAAGTGGTTGATATGACAAGTATTATAAGGAAAGTGTATGTTGATGAGAATGACAAAGGTAAAAAGAATTATTTTGGATCTCTCCGAGATAAGGCTCACAACAAATGTTCAACAAGGAAATTGTGGATCTAACACCAATGAGTAATGAAAAACAAGGATATGTTATTCCTTTGCTACATAAGACAAAGTATGGTATGCATAATTGGTTTATTCACATTCTTGGTATTCCTAAAACACCTAAAGTTTTCTTGGAGGTAATGAACTACGCTCATAACTCTTATGTTGGTGACTTTATTCATTTTTAAGATGATGATATTTTGTTGTGTTTTAAGTCATTAACTTCAGTCTCTAAGTGCAATAAGAGTAATTTGAGCTCTTTTAAAATTGAGCATGACATCGTTGATTGTGGATTTTCACTTTTTGAAAAGAGGTGTGATATTTATGCAAGGAAGAATGTGAATTAGTTAGATGATTCTTCTATTTTTTTTAGTGTTGAATAAATTTTTGTGTGATAATTTGTTGGAATATGATATTTTCTATGGGATGAGATCCCTGATGAGTGTGAGTTTAATAAGTTGTTTTCTACTAATGAAGAGGAAGCATGTGGCTATGAGCACTTCAATGGTTATGTGAATAGCTCGTACAAAGAAGAATTGGTGAGTGGTAGATGATTGAGGATTCTTGAATATATCATAAAAGTGTCCAATTTGATGCATGTTCTAGGGATCTTGTATCGTCTTTGTCATGCGCATTGGAGAACTTTATTGATAGAAGTAAAGTGAAGTTGCATGTATCATTCTCAATGGCATCTAGACAAGGAGTTCGTTGTGTTTATTTAAGTAGGAGAATTTTATCTTGGGATGGTGATATTCACATGCTTTATAAGGGTGTATCACATGCTAGGATTAATTGGGTTAAGTGGACACATGGTCACTATCTTGTTTATTTCCTACCATTGTTACTTTCGAGTAATGGATGTTGTTTGCTAATGAATGATTTCTTGATTTTGAGAGATTTAAATTCGAGGAAGAATTGTTTTCAAGAAGAGAGGAATGATAGCATCCATGCCAGCCTACTTGTACTAAAGTTGACGGGCTACAATGAAATATCAAGAATATGTTTATCACAAAAGAGGTGTCCAAATTCAAACCCAAAAGTACACGAAGCCAAATAAAAGAGTCCAAAAAGTTGAACGCTTAAAGTCAACATTCCTAGTTTAAAAGTTTCCTAGTTTAAAGCTTTCCTAGTTTAAAAAGTTTCCTTGTGTAAAGTTTCCTTGTTTAAAGTTTTCCTAGTTTAATGTTTCCTAGTTTAAAAGTTTCCTAGTTTGAAATTTCATAGTTTTTATTTCCATAAAAGTAGGATTTACATCCCATTCTATTTGGGATAGGTTTTTCATGTATATAGGGGTTGATTTTATTATTTTAAGAACATACATGATTAATATTATTTGAGGGGTTTCTCTTCTTTTGACCTTTGTGTGTGGTACTTGGAATTTATCTTACAACCATATAAGAACGATTCTTTAAGATGTAAGATTTCTCAATTTGATATCTTTGGTTTCTATTCGTAAATTAAAGAAGGTGATTAGTCTTATACTAATTGTTGTCTCTAGATTCTTCGTAATAATGTTCTAGATCACATTTGATCAAAGTTCTTGAATTTACTCTATTAGTATCATAATTAGTCTTTATTCGCGTATTTTGAATATTAAGATCAATTTGGGTTCTTAGCACTTTATCTTGAAATTGAGGATTTTATTCTTGAATTTCATAGATCTTTCAATTTCTCTCTTTAATCTTTATGATTTTGCTTACGCATTATTTTCTTGTTTATTTTGGTAACCCGATTCTTATCAAAATCCTTTTTTAGCCATGAGGTTTATTATTTTTCCCGAACAACATCTTGAGCCTTTCAGTGTTTCTACACCTATTGGTGAGACTATTCTATCATAAAGAGTTAGTTGAGATTGTGACATCTCCTATTATCATAAAAACACTATGGCTGATTTAGTTGAACTAGACATGGTGCATTTTGATGTCTTTCTAGGCATGGAGTGGATTTATGCATGTTATGCCTTAGTTAATTGTAGAACCCCAGTAGTCAAGTTTTATTTTCTCAATGAGTCAGTCTCAGAGTGGTAGAGTAACCCAGCAGTGCCTAAGGGTCGTTTCATCTCATACCTTAAGGTTAGAAAGTTAGAATCTAAGGGGTGCATCAATCACTTCGTCACAGTTAATCAATCTAGTGGAGACACCACCTCTTTAGTCAAATACATTCGTACGTGAGTTCCCTGATGTCTTTCCTGACGATTTTCTTAGTGCCTCTCCCGAAAGGAAGATAGACTTTGGAGTTGATGTCCTTCCAAATACTCTACCCATTGATGAGTCGGGGATTTCAACTCATTTGGGGCCTAATATTCATAGTTTGATTGTCCTCAATGCCTATTTTCTGCTCTAAACTAATGTTAAAATGCTATTTTTGCAACAATAAAGGCAAAAGAGAAAGGCAAGGATATTATCAGGCAAAAAAGAGCGGAAAAGCAAAAGAAGTTGAAGAAGAGAAAAGTTGTTGATCGCCAAGACCACTCGGGTGGTCATTCAGCTCGCCAAAAGTTTCAGAAGGCCATCCCTGGGAGGAAGCCAACTCGGTGATGAAAACTGCATCTCGATGAAGTGTCGAATGGATCGGCGATGGAAATTATGATTTCTTAAAGTGATAGTGCAGATGTGAAAAAAGGGCAGGCCAAAATGGCGATGGAAAATCACACTCGATGCATCACCGACCTGTTCGGTGATACAAGACCCACTCTGCCGATATGTACTGAAGTAGAAAATATGGAAGAGTATAAATGCATTTTTTAAAAGATGAAAAAGAGTTCTTCCAGTTCCAAAAGTTGAGACACATTCTAACACTGGGTTTTATATTTAAACACTGTTCTTAGTAGTTTTTGAGTAGAATTTTGAGTTGGGTTTTGATTTTAAGTTGATTCCAAGCATTGTGAAGACTTGATATTTGTTACCCAACTGATGGAGAACATAGTTGGTAACAATTTATTTATTTTCATAATGTGTGGCCAAAATCCCCATTCTTGGGGGTGTGACTATATGATTAAATTTTCTAATTAGCTTATGTGTGTTGGTATTTACTGATTTAAATGTTGATTTGAAGTGCGTTTGATTGATAGTTGTTTTTTAATCCATAAATTGTAGTTGCAAATGCAATTTTAACTTAGTATTCTAGGCTATCTTGAGAAAGAGGTTTTAGAATTAAAACTATCAATTGATGACTGTAGTGATTGGGTTATTGTTGATGCAGCTTGAGAAAGTAAATCTGAATTTGGTCCTACTAATCTAGCTCGAGAGAGTAAATTGAGGTTTTGGGCTGTTCAAATTGTTATGCTTGTCGAGGTTCAAGAGAACGCGCTCGATTCGTGGTAGTTGATTGAGAGATGGCTATTACATCTAAATCCTAGCCTACCCACTATGATTCAACATCTTTTAGTACATACTAATCACCCATATATCAAAATTAGCATTTAATCGATCACATCCCCAAAGATTCCTCTCTACTTGATTAGTACCCTATTTTTGTAGTTGTTAATTGCTCGCTCTAATCCACCCCCCCCCCCCCATTTGACACTAGTTGTCATCCCCTGAATTTACTTTAACTTTTTTCGATAATGTTTACTTTTACAAATGACTAGAACACTCCCTGTGGGATCCACTCCAACTCTTCGTTGGGTTTATACTTGATTGTGACCGACTACAGTTATAATTGAATAAAGTGTAGTTGAGCGTTATTACAAATGGTGTCGCTGCCAGGGAGTGGTGTTTAGAATTCTCTTAGTGAAGTTTAGTGTGATTTGATTGTTGTAGTTGAATCAACTTATTTTTGTTTTTCATTGGCTGCCTTTATACAGGTGGTGAGATGAGTGTCAACAGTAGAAATGCTAGACTGCTTTGACACAATGATGACATCTGCAACTTGAACGATGTATATGAAGGTCAGTTGGGTAATGTGGGTGCTATTCGGCTGCCTCCGGTCGTGGGAAATGTTCTTTTTCATGTGACTAGCACAATGTTGCTGTTGTTGCAAATGAAGGGTTTGTTTGGAGGTCTAGCTCATAAGGATCCCCATGATGACATTCGGAATTTTGTGGACGTTTGTGGTCCATTTTCTTTCAAGAACATCTCCAAGGAGACTGTCAAACTTCGATTGTTCCCTTTTTCTATGATGGGGGAGGCAACTAAGTGGTTAGCCCACCTACCAAGTGACTCAATTACCTCTTGGGAAGAGCTTACTGAGGTGTTCTACATAAGGTTTTTCCCTCCCTATAGGATGATGGCATTGAGAGATAAAATTCAGGGCTTCAAACGATAAAATGGTGAACCAATTCACGGGACGATGTTATTGTTCAAGAAGTTTATGCTCCAATGTCAAACTCATGGACTCCCAAACAACGTGTTGTTACAACATTTCTACCGGAGTCTAAATTCAGTCAACAAGGGTATGGCTGATCAACTTGTCCAAGGAGGAATTATGCAGCAACCTTTTGAAATAACATCTACACTCCTTGATGGAATGGCGAAGATCAATCTTGCTTGGTACTCAAGGGAAGATTAAGTGTCTCCTTTGAATTTAAGGATGACAAAGGAATAAATAGAAAAAGACCAAGAGCGTGATGAAAACATGGCCAAAATGATGACCCAAATGGATCTGTTGTCAAAGCATGTCATAGGTAGTGGTTCTAAAGCAGTGAATGTGGTTGTAGTTAGTGGAGTGAACCCTGATGATGCACACTTTCAGGCCTTGTACAATGAGGAAGTACATTTTCTGGCAAATCAAAGAGGAGGTTTCTGTCCAAACTATCCAAGGCCCGGCGGGAACCAAGGTTGGAATAGAGAGTGTGATAAAGTTTGGAGAGATCGTGATAGGGAATGGCGTAATCGTGGGACCAACTGGAAGGAGTAGGATGGCGACAAGGATCGCTATGTACCCCAGCATGAGCGTTAAAAGCCAAAAGAGCAAAGGGTTGATCCCAAAAATTTCCGCAAAAACGATATACTTGCACGTATTCTCAACAAAGTAGAAGGGTCAGAAAAAGTGCAAAAAAAAATTAAAGACAACATCTCATCTCTGAACCAGACGGTTACTTCTCACTCAGTGTCCATTAAAAAACTTGAAATGCATATGGGCCAAATCTCATCCCACTTAAACCAGAGGCAAAAAGGGGGTCTACCAAGTGATACCTTGGTTAACCCAAAGAATGACTCTTGAATGAGTATCTTCGTTGGTCCACGACGTTATATAAGGCTCTTCTTGGGAGGTAACCCAAGTTTTTAAGTTTTTAATATTGTTCTTTGAATAATGGGTTTTGAAAGTGCAAGTTGACAAATTCAAAATTTTGGGAAAAGGTGCAATTAGGTAAGCCCAAGTACCAATTAGAGACTCTCCAAACAGGTCAGCTAACCCGATCCAGATCGCCTATTAGACCAACCAAATGGCTGGAGGTTCTGTAAACTTTGATGGACAAAAGAGCCATTTGGCGCATCGCCAAATGGTTGGCAATATAAGTGAGCATCGCCGACTAGCGCGCGAACTGAAGGTTCATAAAAGGCTAAACCATTTTTAAATTCAAAAACTTGCCTCATTTCATATTTTTCGACTTTTGCACTTCCACAACCATAGTGTAGATTTCTGTTCTTATTGTTTTGCTTGGGATCGATTGCTCGCGCGGGATATCATTCATTGTTGATTTGATTTGCTAGCCTAGCATTTAGTTGTCTACACTTGAGGTTGGTTATCCGAACCCCACCTTTAATTTGTTGTAGTTTCAAATGTATGATTGTTTCCCTATTGTTTTAGTTGCATGATTTTGACTGTTGAATGATTTTTGTTAGCATGTGCCTTTATCGTGTTTTATTTACTCTTGTTTGAGCTGATAATTGTGAATGATGTGTGATAACTTATTTATATTGTAGGTGTGTGTTGATTTACTATTGGGCCTATTGTGGGTGAAGTCTGAATAACCCTAATTGCACTGATCGACTAATTTTGCTGAATTATAGAGCGGGTGACGTCATTTTAAGGTAAAAAGACGTCGATTGGTCAATTTTGGACAAATTGGGGGGAGTCTGAGTACTCCGAAATCATTAATGTAATGGGTCTGAGCTTAATTAGATAGAATAGGTGTTTAATTTATGTATCGTGGGTTGGGGGTTAGAAATTGAAGGTTGGGATCAAAATCTGGCTTGATGGACCATTTGGTGACATGCGTTAAGTTCACCAAATGGTTACGCAGTTCACCTAATGACCCTTGGATCGCCCTTTTGTCCTTCAAAATTGTTGAAATAATTCGGTAATATTCGGCGATATGCCTGAGGTCACTCGGCGACTCACCGAATATGTGTTGGATAGCCTTTATGCCCCCCGAATTTTTGAAAGTGTTTTGTAACTTTCGGCGATGGGGTATTCGGTAAGCCCGATGTGGTTCATCGAATGAGTAGCCGAACTTTCCTACATATTTTTCAAAGTTCATAATTTTTTGAATTGTCTGTAACATATTAGTTTATGTGATGTTGTTTTGAAGGTATGGCTAGACCTAAGGTTGCAGGTAGAAATCAGCCACCCCGCAGGCGGGCCCGAGGTATTGTAATCAACAATGGTGTTGCACCCTCTCGGACTACACAGGGTAACTTCCTTCAATAGGGGGAAAGGAAAAGTAAAGGGGCCCATAGAGCAAACGCCAGCAGAGGAGAGCTCTGATAGCATGGGCATTTATGCCACCCACATCACAATATCAGAGTCGAGACGGTGAGGGCAAATAATGGGCTAGATCGCAAACCTTAGTATTTGAGCCGGAGGATGATCAGACCCTTCAAAATACGAGAGCAGAGCTACACTCCAAATCATTACATGATCCAGCCAAGATCCGAGTGCCTCCTACGCCTCCTGAACCTTGAGCTAAGATAGTAGAGCAGGTACCTCTGGTACCACCTGTACAGGCACCCCCGCTCCAATTAATGAACAGATTGAAGTTGTTGGGCTAAGGATGATTCTGGAGGAAAAGGTATTGTGTACATCAGTAAGATAGTTAGGTTGCATGGGGTTTCTTTGTCTATCATCTCAAATAGAGGTCCTCAGTTTACCTCTCATTTCTGCAAAATCTTTTCAGAAAGGTCTTGGTACTCATGTAAATCTCAGTACAACATTTCATCCACAGACGGATTGTCAGGCAGAGTGTACTGATCAGACCTTAGAGGACATGTTCAAACCTTGTGTGATTGATTTCAAGGGTAGTTAGGATGATCACCTACCTCTCAGATAGTTCTCCTATAATAGCATCTTTTATTCCAGTATTCAGATGGCCTCTTATCAGGCACTCTGTGGGCGTAGAGGTAGGTCTCCGTTTGGTTGGTTCGAAGTAGGTGTAGTAGCCTTGATTTGTCCTGATTCAGTTCATGAGGCTATAGAGAAAGTTCAGCTCATTAGAGATAGACTAAAAACAACTCAAAGTCATCAGAAGTCCTATGCTGGTGGGAGGAGAAGGGACTTAAAGTTTGAAATTGTTGATTGGATTTTCCTGAGAGTGTCACCCATTAAGAGGGTAATGAGATTTGGAAAGAAAGGGAATCTCAGTCCCAGGAATGTAGGTCCTTACGGAATCCTCAAAAGGGGTTGGTAATATGGCTTATGGGTTAGAGTTGTCAATAGAACTAGCAGCGGTTCATCTAATCTTTCAAATTTCCTTGTTGAAGAAGTGTGTGGGTGATCCGGTATCGATAGTACCTTTAGGGTGTGGTTGTGTAGGATAGCCTTATCTATAAGAAAGTTTAAGTGGAGATTCTTGATTGTCAAGTTCGTAGGCTGAGAAATAAGAAAGTCGCTTCAGTAAAAGTTTTGTGGAGGAATCAGTCCGTAGAGTAAGCTACTTTGGAAACCGAAGCAGCCATTATAGCAAAGTACCATCACCTTTTCTCCTCTAATTCGGTTTCAACTTGAGGTAATAGTTTCCTCCAGCCTCTTAGTTTACTCATGTGTAATTTAGTCTCAGTATCATGTTCCCTTAGGTATTCCTGCATTTCAACATGTTTTCATGTCCATAGGACTCAACTTAGTTAGATATCAGTTTCTAGTACTTATTGGAGCTCTTTCCCTCCAAACTTAACTTGTTTAGTCTTCATTCTAGGATGAATCATCCCAAGGGGGATATATTGTAACATCTCAGAAATTTGAACTTGGAATGGAAAACAGAAACGGGCAATCCACAGAGGTGTTCACGTGCCTGAAGAGGTCCACGACCCTTCACTCAGCCCGTGAATTTGCACCCAATGACCATGAAGGATCATGGGCACTTCGACGGTCAATGAAGTTTCACATGGACCGTGAAGTCATCTGTGAAAGGGACTTATCAACTTTTAAGTTTTGGGTCAAATTCAAACAATCATATCTCTATTAAAAAAATGAATTACGTAGCTTATGACTAATCAAGTTAAGGTATTGTAGTCCTCTTTCCAACGCCACCAAGTTTGCCTAATTTTGAGCCGGGAATAAAAAGTTATGCTAATTTTGGTGAAGCCCTATCGGGCAGGTGAACCTTCAAGACCAGCTATACCGCCTGTGAAGCATTAGACGGCTCGTGAAGCCCCTTTTTTAAGTCGCATTGTCACTTTTTAAGTTAGCGTCATTTTAGTGTTTCCCCAAAGCGGTTTATACTTAAACTATGTCGTTTTACTTTGTCTAAGCTTAATTAATTAGTAAAAACTATCTAAAACATTAAATCTCCTAAAATCACTAGATTTATAAAGAAGAGAAAGAGACAACAATTTTCTCTCCATAACAAGCGGAGCTTTGCATCAAGTTCAGTATCGAAATCCAAAATATTTCTCTGTAGTATTCTTCACTAGGTATGTGGGATTTACCAAGTCGGTTCCTTTAACCCATTAGGTCCCTAGATTTCAGTTAGTTCTTCAGCTTCTCTATGAACTATTTATACCTAGGGTTCCTAAATCTTAGGGATTCAATGTAATTTAGCTGCTATTGTTTCTAGATATTAGATACATGTTTCTTGGATAATTATTATAGTCCCATGTATAAAATACAAAAACTCTAGCTTCTGTAATTATTCATTTTTCATGAATTACACTTGCTAGGCGGTTTAGTAAGACAATCATGCTTCCAAATGCTATATCTTTTAGTATATGTATGATGCATTCTCAAATAATTATCAGTATTACGGTTACATTTTTAGCTTTATATTCAGTTGGGAGTAAACTTACCACCGAGCGGACAAAGGGATGAAGTATCACTCATTAGTTTAGGCTAAGACCTTTGTTAGAAATCCTGGAGTCTAAAAACTACTACGCTACCGTAGGTTCTAAAGAGGTCACCTGTCATATTAGGATTGACACCCTTGTCCCTTGTAGACATCAGTTAGTGGATCCACGTCAGACTTGTTCATACCCTTGGCAAGGTATGAACACCCTTCCGTCCGGGTTTACAGGTTGGCTGCATAGTTAGCTCAACTTAGTGTATGTCATTTAATAGCATCTCCCACAGTTTGATTCATGTTGCATTGACCATGTTTTAAATATTTATTGCAGTGTTCAGTTTAACAAGTTATATCTTCATGATTAGTACTTGGTCATTGCATCGCACTCAACTTCCAGTTATGCTTCAATATATCTATTTCCATGTTCAATTTCTATATTGTTCAGCTTAGCACATATCCTGCATGCTCAGTCCATTCAAAGTACTGACACATACTTTTATGCTACTTTGTTGTATGATGTAGGCTTAGGCGTTCAACATCCACATAGCGCTTAGCACGACTTCCAGTCTATACTCAACATCTTCAGTGGTGAGTCCTCATAGTTCGAGGACGATAGATATGCTTTACTTTTTAGTTTAAGACTTGTTAGAGTTAGCTAGGGGCATGTCCCAGTAACTCAGATTAGTTAATGGCTTTCAAGCAGAGATTAGATTCAGCTTGAGTTGTTAGTGTTGTTTTCAGTCATCGCTATACTTTTCATATATTTTATGTATATATTTAGATATTTTGGGCTTTTCATATACTGTATAGACATGTTATTCCATGGGTTTGCTTGGGGTCACTTGTGACACTAAGCATCGTGTTGCGTCTAGGGGGTTACTTCGGGACATGACACTATTGGACTAGTTCGTTCTCACTCCCTACATATACTTTCAAATCAGTAAAAGAGTAATCTAGGGTTCTATTCTTAGATTTGAGTATTCTTGAGATAAGTTGATTTTTACTTCTTGAGTTCCTGATTCTTTTGGAAATTCTATTATGAATCATTGAATTGCTATATGTAGTGCATTGAGATATTTTATTTGGTTCGTTCATGTCTATATTAATAGCAACATGCTATATTTGATCGCGTACTCTTCATGATATATATCATACTTCTCAATACTCTAGCATAATCCAATTGTGAGTCACTTTTGTCTTCATTCTTTTGAAGTACTAAACTCACATTTATTGGAGTCTTGACAATATTGAAATCCAAATACTTGAACTTGTGATCCTTAAGTTGATTTGTTCATGGCTGTATTTCAACATGAACTCTATTCTTGAGTAATCATTAAATTCTTATTGAGAGTCTTTAAAACAAAACATTATTGTTTAAACTTAATTTTGAGGAGGTAAAGAGAAGTTTGAGAAAGAGTATAAGGGAACTAAGTATTTCCCAAATGTTTCATTTTAACATGAAAAAAAGATCGTAGACCATTTTTTTAGAAAATTTAAAAGAGTTTTCAGAAAGATTAAGTACAAAGTAGTTCCCTCTTAAACAGGGATTTTTGAGTAATTATCTCAACCAAAAGAAAGTATTTTTATTTTGACGAAAGCGAAACATTGTTTTCTAAATGTGCAATGAGTTTCAGAGATATTTCAGAGCAGTTACCTCTCTTAAGAGGATAGTTTGAGTAATTATCTCAATCAAGAGAAGGATTAATATTTTTATACATTTAAGAAAGAGTATGTATTGATGGGAGTAGTATTGAGCACTGATATGGGGGAGAGTTACGACTACTCACAACCCCTATAAACTATGTCTTGCCAACATAGGTACGTGGTTATACTTTTTAGATGAATCCTTAGTGCCTTTAGGCAGAACTTAGTGGATCCACTTAGTTAAGAGGTTCTATATCGTGGCATGATATAGGAATGTTTTGGCAGCGTGGACATTACAATGTATCATCTTGTAGCTCATAGTGATAGTTGTCGGTTAGAGAATATCCCAATAGAGTTAAAATATTTTTTTTTATATCACTTATTATATTATGTTTTGGAGATGAGAAAGAATTTTTAAAATGTTTAATGATTTCATTCCTTTAATTCTTTACATTCAGTTGACTTTATGTTATATCTAGTGTCGTCCTTTCATTCACTTATTTCACTTAGGCTATTTTACATATTCCTACATTCAAATGTACTTATTTTATTCAGCCTGGATATTTTAATGGTGTAGATATAGGTGTTCAAGATCTTCAATTGGCGTTCCGTTCAGATAACTCTACACTCCTGATAGTTTTAGTGGGCCTCCTTGAATTCCGGAGGACTATACATTTACTTTTAGTTTAGTTGTTTTGAGGTAGTTTAGGTCTTTTCCCGACACCCATCTTTGGCATTAGAGGTTTCATATAAAAATAGAGTTGAGGAGTCTTTCACTATTTCCTTTTCCTTGAGATGTTTTTGCAAACGAATATACTTATGTTATTGAGTACATTACACAAAGTTTCAGTTGAGTATCTAATTTGAGTTTAAATGTTAAAAATCCTATTTTAAGCCTATTATTTCTTGAATGAGTCTTCCACTAAGTAGTCGGTCAGGTCAGGAGTTCGCTTAGGGATCAGGAATAGTTTCTCGAGTACCGGCCACGTCCAGGGTGTAGGCTAAGGGTGTGACAATATCGAGTATGCAAAGGATTCCAACATACTCATACAAAATAATATATGGGAGGAATAGTGAAAGAAGATTTCTAGAATCATAGTCAAAATAAAGGAACTGGAAAGAAAAGTTTGAGTCCTTGCATAAGTATTAGTTTGAACTCATCTTTCAAAGCATATATATCAAAGTGAGTTAACATAAGAAACCTTACTTAACCATTTACATAAAATATCATACTTTATATGAACCATATTATAACACCTTGGGAATTAGGACTTGGAAAGGATAGGAAAAAGTTACAGAATATTGATGGTGTAAGTAGTCTACGAATGGGACTACAGTCGTAGAGCCCAACAATCGAAATTTCAACTCCCAGAAAAGATTCCTACAGACCAAGAAGATGGACCGTAGAAAATTTGACGGACGTAGACCAGTGTCCATGGAAAGTGAATTGAACTTGGAATTTTTTTTGCACTTGAGTTTTAAAAGAGGGTCTACGGATAGTAAAAAGTTACGCGGCTCTTGAATTGGGTCCGTGGAAACTTATGCCAAAGTTGGTCTCCAATACTTGGTTATATGGAAAAGTCCCTAGAAAATTCTAGCATTTTCAGATAAAGTATCTTTCAAATTATGCTCAGTTATTATGATTTAGGAGCTACTCAACACGTTATCAGATTATTAATATGATGCAATAGTATAGATTATTTCTATTTCCACATTTAATGTTTCCATTGGGAGTATACTTAGCACCGAGGGGACCTTGGGATGAAAGCTCACCCACTAGAGTTGAGGCATGAGACCTTTTGAAGAAATCTATTTTATTTCAGAACTACGTGCCACCAAAGGATATATCTCAGATAGTCATTAGCTAGTGGATCAACCTTAGACTAAGATTTCATAGTTCTTACCTTGTCGAGTAGAACACTATCCTTTTGGTGTTGGAGTAGAACAAAAAACTCCATGTTGTAGCTTAGACGGTTTATATTAGTTATTATCTACATCCCATTAATTATTAGGTTTATAAGATATTGTATGACTTTATATCATGGTTGTGCACTTATCCTCATACTCAATACATTTTGAGTACGTATAACATATTTTTCTTCCTATATTGTTTTATAATATAGGTTCTGATGCATATCCTTTAGGATGTGGTTAGTACAGGATCCCCTCAGCTTGCACTTATTTCGTGAGCCCTCATGTTTTGGTAAAATAAATTTTATGACTTTCTACTATATTCTTATTTAATTTCAAATAATTTGGAGTTATCTAGGGACTTGTCCTAGCAACTCATTTATGACTTGAGGCTTTTCACATAGTTCGTAAATTTCGCGTATGTTGTCTAGTATCAGATTCTCTTTTATGATATAATGGCTATTGAAACTTGTTTCTCCCTTTTAGTTTATTTGTTTATGTATGCTAACTTAGTGTCATTCCATGCCATGTGGTTAGCTAGGGCTCACTTCTGACTCTAGGCACCATGTCACGTCTACGGGGTAGTCTTGAGTTGTTATATAAACTTTAGAGTTGGAAATATAAAATTTTCATTGATTGATATTTGTTAAAATTGTACGGTCATCATAAACATTGAATGGTTGATTTATAGTCAACTAGTTGAATTTTAAATATATTTTTTCAACTTCTAGTTTTTCTCCTATCTTGCCCAAAACTATTCTATGTTTTCATGGGAGAAATTAAAGTATCTCAATTTTACACATAAAGTTAGTTGTTTTTTTTTTATCTTGATTTTTCTTACTCCTTCAACTGAGTACATATAAAGCTAATTGTTTTCTTTGTCTCGTTTCCTCTTAGTATGTCTTGTGTTTTTTTTATAGGAAAGACTTATCCTTTCTTTGCCTAATTCAATTTTACCAAATTAAAGATTCAAAAGAGAGGTCCATTTCTCGAAATTTCAAATGACATGAGTTATCCTATACAATAACTACTCTTGAATTTTAAGAGAAAAAGCAGCTCACTTCAATTCTCCATAAAAACTCAAGTACATGTAATAAGTATCATTGTTGGAAAAAAAAAGTTATTCACATTATTTCGTGCATGTGAACAAACAAGTTATTGTCACTTTATTCTATACTAGAATTAATAAAATGTTGTTGACTTGAATTGTCGTCAACTTCAATTCTTAAAAAGATTCACTAGATTTCTTACTTTTCTCAACCAATGATTAATTAATGTAGCCGTCAATCATTTCATGAATTTTAAATACTTTAGAGAGTAAGGAGAAGTGTGCAATTCATTTATTCACATGAAAAAAATAATGTAAAGCAAAACAATGATAATCTTAAAGTGTTTGATACAAGAGAAGCAACTTAAATCAATTAATATCTTGTATTAGATCAAGTCGATGAGATTGGACCCAAAAGGTTAGTGGAAATTCATTAAGGTCTTTAGGGAAAGCTATATTGTCATATAGACTAATTTTACCATGAATAATCTTTTGGATCTAATGAAAAAATGAAGGTTCATTCTCATCACAGTTTCCATCAGAGAATGAAAATAAATCACCTAGTACTTTATGAATGATTCATGTACGGATAATAACATTTATTGAAACCTTATGTGGCAGAAACATGATGTGGTTAAATACAAGTAATTATAACATGAAATTGTATGGATATAATAATAAACGAAAGATTATTCTCATCGCAGTCCCATAAGAGGATGTAGATAACTCACTTAGTACATATGAATGATTCATTTCTAGAAAATAACATTTATTGAATACCTATGTGATAGAAGCATCAAGTCTTAAAATTTATTCTAAGGTGTGATTTTATTATGAATATGTAATGACCCTCCAGGTTGTTTCCTCCCTTTACTGATCTTTTAGTGCTTAGAGCTACCGTGTATTGACCTCAAGTTATTTATGACTTTCTAGGACTAACATTTCGATCATCGAGTCGTTCATTTCAGTTTGATGCGGGTTTTTCTCTTTTTAGTTCTTAAGTTAAAGGGGTGACTTTAGCCAACATTTGGATTTCGGGTGTCAAATGTGATTTTCATCGGTTCCATCAACTCAGAAGCACCAATTTGGGCTAGTGGCATGGTTGGTTTTGGCTCCGAGGCTTACGATGAGAGTTTATGCAATTAGGTGGTTAAAATTTGAAGTTCTAGCTAAAGTTTGACTTTGGTCAACTTTCTTACTTTTGTCAGCATTCTTGATAAATGTTCTCGAATGAGTTTTGCACAACATTCATTTTTTATGTTGTCCAAATAAGATGGATTTTACTTGTTGGAACTTATTGACCTCTTTGAAATAAGACTTCGATACTTTAAATTCTCCTTTAAATATTGATTTTTATCAAACTCTTTCATCATAAAGAGTGAAATCCTTTTGTATTTGAGTAAATTTTAGTCACATATTTCTCTTTCTCTATTTTTTCAAATAATTTTTTTTAAATGACGTGCTTCAAACATAGTTTTAGTCCGTATATTGGGCTGCGTATAATTTAAACCCATATTATGATATTAATTCTAACATGTTGAAGACAATATATAATCATAGATATCATTGCAAAGTACAAGAATTACGTATCATCACTGAAACAAAATAGTAAATAACATTAAAGCAAAGGACTTTGATAAATTATATTATCCGAAGATAATTCGTCAAGAAGAGATTAGGTGAGTTATTTGCATCATCTGATTTAATCTGTGACGAGGATGAATCTCCATTTTCTAGCTGCTCCAAATGATTGTTCAAAGTAAATTCACCGTAAGTTAACCATGATTCAAATTTCATTTACTACAAGAAAAGTGTGGGATGCGGAATTCATGCTTAATATATTATGTTTGTCTAAAGATTTTGTTGTAATATTCTTTTACTAAATGTTTTAATCTTGATATTTCTTTAATATTATTTATGATATATTCTAGATATAACATATCTTGGGTTCTTAGGTACATATATAAATTATTCTCCATTAATTGTTCTACTAGTTTTATATCTTTTATAGCTTCTATCCAATATTGAAAATATTCATAGTTCATTTTTTAATCTGAATCTTCTATTTTTAAATCATATAATTATATTCTTTTGAGGTCTAGATATAGATCATGTAGGTCTATTTCATACCATTATTGGTTTAGTATATCTTCTGATTCGTCGTCATTAAATATTTTTTCCAATATGATTCTTCTTAATTCAATTATCTTTATATCTTTAAGTATATATAAGATTAAGGTTTTATAGCTTTTAATCATTTCATCATGTATATACGTATTCATGTTCTTTGTTATGCAGGTTTTTGTTTTCAATTATTCCTTCCTGTCATATTCATAATTGATCAAGATCATATTAGATCATTATGAACTAGATTATCTGTTTATCATGTTCTCCTGTCACTACTAGCATCGTACTTTAGAAGATACTTCTGTCACAACCCGATTTATCAAGTCATGATGGCACCTACTATAACCCTCCAACAGGTAAGCCAACCCGTAACCCGAAACAACAAGTAATGGGTATGAGGGTAGAAATTAAACAAGCGTAGGCAATTAACAATATCAACGGGCAGGAACAAACAAAATAAAAAAAATATAAAAAAAAAATATATATATACAAATAAAGATCCCTCCCAGAACCTAGAAGTCACTAGTACAGAGCTACTAACAAAATGAGTACAAGAACCAAAAGTGGACAACAGAGACTGGACTGTCTCGAAAGGAAAAAGACAAGTCTATATATACAGATAGAGACTGAAATAGTAAAAAACGCCGTGTGCTCACCCCGTCTCCGGATAAGTCTACTCCAAGCTCGATCACGAAATAGATGCAGAGCGTAGCATAAGTACCAAAACAACAGGTACCCAGTAGGCATCATAGGCCGACTGAGCAAGATAAGCAAAAGTGAACTGAAATACAAATAAAGGGTCACATCAAGGGAAAAAGAGTAGTAAATGTGGGTATGTACACGAGCGTACAGGCAACAAAGAC
>JAJOOR010006380.1:0-54060 GCA_036250505.1 Solanum acaule
AACTAAATCCAAAAATATTTATAGTATTGATTTTAAATATTTTACATTCTAACGTAATTAACCAATCATCCAACAAAATGCAAATACAGCAGTGAATGTCATTCACCTAATTATGACACGTGAATTATAATCCGCATTTAACTTGTTCATGAATCAAATAATACCCTAGTTCCATAAAAAATTCCTGAAGCTAGTTCCAGCATAACTTCCATGGATATTCAACAACAACTAGGCATCAATCCAAAACAAGTGAGGTTATTACTTCCATGGATATGCTATAACAAATATTATGATATGATTGAAGAGAAGATATTACCTCTTTACATCTTGCCCTAATCTCCAATAGCTCCTTTACATCAAAAGAGTGCTCACCACTACTTGTAGACATTCTAAAAACACGCAAATTAGTGTCCACAGAAGAAAAACAGTGCTTCCAACTTAATTTATCTGGACAGGATAAAAAATAAATGGCCTCACAAGCCATAGTCATATTAAGCACCATATGAGAAATCAATTTTACACCTGACTTCTAACTCCTTATACTCACATTGATCAGATATGAACAACAATATAGCAAAAACAGAAAAGTAAGGACAACCATATGTGCATAAGAACTAGAAGAGGTTAATGGATTATCCATTTGGGACACTCAGTTCCAACTAATGTCATAATACCTGTATACTAAAAACAATATGGATTGAAATGCACACACTCCATTTTCCCCATTTCTTGATTAATGAAAATGTTCATTCAATATAGAGGTTCAAGGAAATGATAACCACATATCTGGTAGCAGTTCAAAATTCTTCCTGCTTCTCAATAATCACATACACTAGTGCCTAGAAACAATGACGACTAATGTATATGCATATTGTAACGCTCATTTCCCAAATACTAACCAAAAAACTAACACCTAACCTTCGGCTACCCCTCAATGGCACTAATAAGCACACATGATACATAGGTATAGGGATGCCTATTTTACTAGGCGCAATAGAATACTCAATCAAGCATTCAACTCATGGATTACTCCAGCACCAGATACTTCTCAAGGAAACTGAAAGAAAAAAAATTTAGCAAATGCCCTACATCTCGAATAATGCAGAATGGATACAGAGAATCATGTTGCCCACTTCAACTGGTTGATCAAAATGCCTACACCTTATTTATCCCGTTTTCAATTAAGAAAAAAAAAATTCTAGAGATTGATGAAATTGATTAAAATCGTGTTCAATAATTCAAACTTGTTTCAGCTTCTACACAATCACAAAATACAGGAAAAATTGTTCTAAAAAATGATTACTTGCAATTATATTTACATACAAAAACAAATGAACATAATTTGTTTACAGCTGCTCCAAAAATTTCATGATTAACAAAACTAACACTCGAATAGAAAAGAAGAAGAAAAATAAATACCGATTCGTGGGGGTTTACGATGCCAAATTATCCCCAGAATATCTTAAGATATCCAAATTTTGAGCTAAAAAATTATTTGACAGAGAAATTTTGAAATGCAAGAGATTATGGGAATCGGGTCTAACCCATTACAAGGGTAAACGGGTTTATTAAATGAAGGGATATTAGTAAAATCTAATTGTAATGCTTATACTTAGGGGTGTTCATGGTTTGGATAAAAATCGATCCAAATCAAAAAATCAAACCAAACCGATTAAATGAACCGATTTAGTTTGGTTTTTGGTTTGGTTTGATTTTAGATTGTTAAGAACCGATAGTATGTGGTTTGGTTATGGTTTTGTTCGAAAAAAATCGAAGAAATAACCGAACCGAACCAACAAGTTATATACATACATAATATATTATATTCATAAACAATTTAAAGATTTTATATATGTTTCATCCAAATTTATTTATAATTTACTTATGAAAGAAAAAATGTCCAAGTTGAGAACATTTTTCTTATTAGCTTCATGTATATGAGTGTCTATGAAAATTATTTGTGGGACTGAAAATGTCATTGTCTCTTCCTTCTATGCCAAAATAGTGAATTTTGAAGTTTTATTCAGTAAATTCAATGATCGAAAGTTCTATAATGCCAGTCATTCTAACTATTTTTTTTGTTGGAATGGATTGTTGTCACTTTTTTCACATTTTGAATGAATTGTTTCTTTTATTTTATGTATGGTTAATAACCGAATAACCGAACCAAACCAAACCAAAATCGAAAACAACCAAACTGATAAATGTATATTATATTTGGGTTGGTTTGGTTTTGATAATTTTAAAACCGATTAAGTTGGTTTGGTTTTGGTTTTGACCAATAACCGACCCAAACCAAACCGTGAACACCCCTACTTATACTACACAAAACATTAATTTTATTTTATTAAATTTGTATTTTTTTTCTAATATTTAATTATTCTTTTATTTGAATTTTATACTTGTTATGTTTACAAATAAATAAAATTTATATATATTCAGATATTGAAAAAAAAAAGACAATTTTAATCATTACTCTCTTTGTTCCTTTTTACTTGTCATTTTTTGACAAATCAAGAAAAGACAATATTTTTTACCTAATGTACCCTCGATTTATTTAGAGAGTTAATTTTTTTGAAAAAGATAGAACCTCCTTAATTAGTAAAACTGTTATTTAGTAGTTAATTTTATAATTTAAAATTTATTTAAAAAACATTGACATTTATAAAGAAAAGAAATAAAAGTATAAAATAAAAAGGGAGCAAATGGGCATGATAATGCCTTACATGAGAGGAAACCATATGAAAATTGGTTTGTTGACGCAATAGGGGTGTTCATGGTTTGGATAAAAATCGATCTAAATCGATAAAATAAACCTATTTTAGTTGGGTTTGGTTTGGTTTTAGATTTTTGAAAACCAATAGTATTTGGTTTGGTTATGGTTTTATTCGAAAAACCCGAAGAAATAACCTAACCGAACCGATGAATTATATAAATATATTTTACTAATATACATACTTACTATATTACTTAAAGATCTTATATATGTTTTCATTAAAATTTCTTTATAATTTACTTATTGAAAGCAAAACTGCCCCAAGGTAAAAACATTTATCTTATTAATTTCATGTATATGAGTGCCTATGAAAATTCTTTGTGGGACTGTAAATGTTATTGTTTCTTCCTTCTAGGCCAATATAGTGAATTATAAAGATTTATCCATAGTAATTATATTCAGTGATCAAAAGTTCAGTAATTTCAGTCATTCTAACTATTTTTTGTTTTGAAAGGATTGTTTTCACTTTTTGCACATTTTGAATGGATTGTTTCTTTTATTTTGTGTATGGTAAATAACCGAATAACCGAACCAAACCAAACTGAAACTGATAACCACCAAACCGATAAATGTATATTATATTTGGTTTGGTTTGGTTGGGTTTTGATAATTTTAAAATCGATTAAGTTGATTTAGTTTTGATTTTTACCAATAGCCGATCCAAACCGACTCATGAACACCCCACTTGACAGTATATATGTTTCTTATTTTAGTCATTTTCTCCTAATTATAATTTATATGTGTACTTATATTATTTTTTTCATCATACAGTTTTACAAACTCAGTCAAAAAATGTATTGAATAACTTCAACTGTAAAATAATAAAAAAAAATAAAAATAAATTCTCATAACTGTATGAAATAAAACTCATATTTATTACACTAACAAAACAATAACATTCAATTTCAAAATCTAGCAATAAAATCATTAAAAAGACATGTATAACCTTGGACACATCTCTAAAATTTCTAATTTTAGAATTTTTCTCTCTTTCGTCTTATCATTTCTTTCTCACGAACCCTAGTCGTTGTTGTCTCCATTCAAACTTTCATTTTTCGATGTTCGCAACTCTTAGTTGAAGTTCTATTTTCTACCAGTGCTTCTTCAATGGAGTTCTCACATCTCACTCATGGCTTCTCCATTACTATATTCATAGGACATATGTAACACCCCGTAGTTTTTAGTACATGTACGACTTATAAACACCGATGTATCGTTGTGATTGTAATCATTTAAAATTTATTAAATATAAATTTATAAAATTATTTGGATTATGTTAAATTCATGAATATATTAATCCAAATAAAATATGGATTAATATAATTGGGCTAATTATTCAAGTCCAATAAATATGGATTTAATTAAAGTCAAAGTTCATTGATTTGGGCTACAATAGATGAGCCCAATTTGCTAAGTCCAATTTCATCTCATCCTAGAGGCCCATTTTTTTGGTGCCACGTGGCAAATGACATGGCATGCCAAGTTAAACAAGAAGTCAATAGGATCATGACATGTGTCAAAGATGACAAGCCCACTCCATAAAGCCCATATGTCATGTCACTTAAATCTGATTGGCCTAAGAGAATCATGTTTCAATCACAACTTCTCTATTCTAAAACTATAAATAGGGTCCTCATAATTCAGAAAGGGGACTAAAAATTCTAAACAAGAAGCTAGAGAAAGTTTGTGGTACAAACACCATAAAATTCTCTATATGCCACAAGTTTAAGAATTCAAGCATTCAAGTTCAAGAACGATCAAGATCAAGACCATCGGATTCAAAAACAAGCTCGAAGCTCTTGAATTCAAGTAAAAGTCAAGATAAAGTTCAAGTTCAAGTTCAAATTCATCAAAGATTCAAGAACAAACTTTAAAGCCCTTGAATCCAAGATCAAGTTCAAGACAAATTCAAGATTAAGCTCAAGAACACTTGAATCTATATTTGAAAAGGCGAATTCAGAGGAATCATAGAGATTGTAACACTCACACTTTAAATCAATAAAACGATTGTTGCATAATTTTTCGTTCTTGATTATTGTTTTTCTCGACGTGATTTTATTGTCTACAAATTATGGCACGCTTAGTGGGACAATCTCTACCTCTCATGTAACACCCCAGAATGAAGGAGTCTAGAAATTGAGTCAAGTAAGAGGTCACTAGCCCTCCACTGAGCAAGCGCACCCTTCATGGAGCCCTTCACGGGCCGTGAAGGGCACCACGACTCGTGGTGGTGCTCGTGAAAGAGTAGGCAGTATGCTCCCCAAAGAAGGCTCCTTCCACGAGCCCCTAGACGGCTCGTGAAGAGCCAGACGGGCCGTACAAGTGGTCGTGAAGGGGGTCACGTAAGTAGGGGTCCTCCCTTAGACGCTGGTTGAGCATCACGTGCATTAAAACGGTCCGTGAAGCTTCACACGAATCGTGAAGTCGTCCGTGAAAGGTTTTCCTTAGACTTAGAGTTTAGGGTCAAGTTAAAACAATCATATCTTTTAGCTCAAAAAGAATTAGGTGGCCCACGACCTATCAAATTAAAGGTCTCTGAATCCTCTTTCCAACGCCACCGAGTTTGCCCAATTCCCATCTAGGAGTAAAAACTTATGCCCAAAATAGTGAAGAACTGTCAGGAAGAATTTATTTATGACCCGTTTGACGGGCTGTGGTGGTCATGCCGATCCGTGATGGGCTTCTAGTGAGCCAATTCGGTAGTTTTTAAGTCAGGGGTTATTGGGTCTTTCCCAATTATTTTAACTCAATACAATGTCGTTTTTCATTCTACCCAAAGCCTTATATAATGATTCCAAACCCCCAAATCACCCAAACTAAATTCATTCTTTAAATTTCCAAAAGAAGATCAAGCTCCTCCTCTCAAATGTTTCTCTCTCTAGAAATTGAAGAAGAAAGCTAGGGTTTCAAGATAAAGCCTCCAAATCCTCCATTGCTTTCAAGTTTTGGCATCAAGGTATGATAGTTTTTATCCATGGATTCCTTCCATCCATGGAGTTCTCAAATTCCTCTATTTTTAAAGTTAGAAATCCCCAATTGAGTTAGGTTTTCTTCAATTGCCTTGGGTTGTCTTCAATGTTGATTTAAATGATTGAATTATGATTTCTTATGCATGAATTGATGAAATACTATGGTTTTTATGATGATCCCCCATGAACCCATGTAAATCCCATATTTTCCAAATATGATGAAATAATGTGGATTTGGATTATGAAAGAAGATTTTTATGAAATCAAGCATGAATTGATAGAATTATAAGATTTTATGATGAATTTCTATGAACCCATATCTAACCCATAATTTATAGATGTTGATGATTGAAAGTGAGTTTTGAACCTTGAAAGGTGAATTATGAAATTATGCATATTCTTATGAAATCTAAGCAAATGTTTTAAAGATGCTTTGAGAGTAAAGTATCAATGATGATGTTGTTGTTGTGTTGTTGAAAGAATTTTTCTCATATACACATGAAAGCATGATTGTGAAAGATTTTCTCACATAATAAGGAATCTAAGGTTGAAAGGTCTTCTCACCTTATTGAATCAAAGATTAAGAGCTATCCTAATGAAACCTAGCTTGGATTGGCAAGATGACGTGCCTTCCCATGGATAATGACTTAGCTTGGATTGATAATTGAATGATACCTTTCCATGGATGACTTATGACCTAGCATGGATTGGTAAGATGACGTTCCTTTTCATGGATAATAAGAATAAGTAAGAAATGACTATTCCGTGGAATTTATGCTTAGCACCGAGAGGATATTGAGATGGAAGCTCTCCCGTGAGTAGAGGATAGGTTTCTAGAAGTAATCTCCTCATTCCTTACCTATGTGCCCCGATATGATGATTGTCTAGATAGACATTAGCTAGTGGATCCACCTAAGCTAGAAGTTCATGGTTCTACCTTCGCAAGTAGGACAACCTTTTTTGGTGTGGGAGTCACTGGGGGATCATGTTATAGCTCACATGTTCTTTATGTCGGTTAAGGCTCATTCCCACAATAATAATGAACTAAGGTTACTTCAATAAGTATCTCACATGTGTTCAACGATGATGTTCACTTGTATTGATCATGTTATTTATGTTTCTAACTCTCAAAATACATATTTTAGCTTGATCATTGCACACTTATGAAAATGTCCCCATTTTAGCATGATTTAAATGTTTTATGCATGGCTATCATACTCGGTAAATTGTTTTGTACTAACGCATATTCTTGTCTACATTTCCTCAAATGTAGGGTTCGACAGTCAGGGTTCTCAGTTTCGTGGCTTGAGGTTGACTTGAGAGATATCTGAGCTTTGGAGAGTCCTCGTGCTTCGAGGACGGATTCTCATTATTTTTAGTTTATGTCTTACTTTCTATTTTGTACATGATGTATGAGCTAGGCCCAATTTCATTCTATGGTATTAGATGGGTATGAAACAAAGTGTTTAGACTTCCGCTTTACTTTTATAAAAAAATTTTTGACTTGAAATGTATTTCTTTATCTCTTTTGGTTCTATTTCTTATATTATGAATGTTAAGTGGCTTGTATGGGGCCTCTCGGGGTCCTATACGCCATGTTACATCTAGGGTGTACCCCTGGGTCGTGACAAACTTGGTATTCAGAGCACGGTTTACAAAGGTCCTAGGGTGTCTCATAAGCCACGTCAAGTAGAGTGTTGTACATGATTGTGAAGCGCGCCACATTTATGAATGAGAGGCTATAAGATGTTTAGGAAACTTCACTTCTTTCATTACTCTAAAGTCATGTGATAGAGTGTAAGTCTAGGTGTCTTTATCTCCTAATCCATAGTTATGCTTTTCAGAATATGCCTCCATGAAGGAATCCCGTGAGAAGGAACAAGAATGTTCGTCAGAATGTAACACTAGAGGTTCCCCCAGTGCCGGTCAACCCTTTGGCCAAGCAAGTGACTAATGATGAGTTTCGAGCTGCATTTCATGTAATGGTCCAAGCAATGATGGCTCAAGCAAATAAAGAGGTTGTGGCTCTTGTCAACCCAAGGGCGGGTACGGCGACAACAAGGGTGAGGGACTTTATTAGAATGAATCCTCCTGAATTTCATGGGTCTACCATTGAGAAAGATCCTCAAGAGTTCATTGATGATGTGTATAAGGTTTTAAAGATCATGAGAGTGACGCTGGTGGAAAAGGTAGAATTGACCGCTTATCAACTTAAGGGTGTTGCTCAAGTTTTGTTAACCAATGGAAAGAAGAGAGGGCGGTAGATGAGGGTCCTCTTTATTGGAAGAACTTTAAGGTTACTTTTCTTGATAAGTTCTTTCCTATTGAGATGAGAGAGGCAAAAGTACTTGAGTTCATTAACCTTTGCCAAGGAGATATGAGTGTGAATGAGTATGCTTTGAAATTCACACAATTGTCTAAATATGCTCCAACTATTGTTGTTGATCCAAGGGCAAGAATAAGTAACTTTGTGTCGGGTGCTTCCGACTTAGTGGTCAAAGAATGGCTAATCGCCATATTTGTTAAGGAAATGGATGTTTCCTGGTTGATGATACATGCACAACAAATAGAAGAAGAAAAACTTAAGGGAAAACTAGGGATTCAAAGAGGACAATAATGGATGATGGTGAGTCTTCACATTCAGGGTCCGATGGAGGAAATCGTCTTCAAGGTAAGGGTGGTAGTGAGCAAATGTGGCCCGAGTGTAGGGAGTGTGGGAGAAGAAATGAGGGTAAATGTCTAGCCGGTTCTAATGCTTGTTTTAGTTGTGGAAAGAGTGGTCACAAGATAAGAGATTGCCCAATTCTTACTTCTAAGGGAAGGGATGATAGGCAAGATCAAACTCAAGAAGATCATGAGGGTTCCCCGGATGCGGTAATTGGTAAGTTAAGGTCTTTTAGCTTGTGTTTATGCATTGCTTCATACTGAGTGGTTCGTTGGATATGGTAAGACTCCATGTATGGTGATTGTGTTTAAGGTAGTCCTTGAAAGTCCTTGTGGAAAATTCTTAAGTGTTTAGTTGTATCAATGGTTTAGTGGTTGTGAAGACGTTCGTGTTATGGTTGGGATTGAGGGAGATGGATTTGAAAAGACTAGTGGGGTTTGCTCCCAAGGGGGAGATAGTGTGCTTCATGGTTGGTACGTGAGTAGAACTATGTTGGTTTTGGAAGAGTTCCTTGTTATGGTTTGGAGACGATGTCACTTCTTAGTATCCCTATCTCTTTCCTTCTATCTTGGAGTCTAGTTTGAGGTCTTAGTCCTCATGGTTCACTCTTTAGGATTCTTGTATCTTAGTCATCCTTATGTTTCCTCATGCATGCATGCTCATGGAAATATTGATTTTCAAAAAAAAAAATTTTACTTTAATTGATTGATTACTTCATGTTTATATGCATTTGAGTATGATCTTGCATGTTTATCATGTGAAAAGATGTTTTTAAAAGTATGCTTTAGCTTAAAGATGGAGTTTTCTCCTCGGGTATGTGCATTTATGTGATTGCATTCATGTTGGGCTGCTAGGTCTAGTTCCTATCTTCCTTATCATGTTTTGAATATGTTCTAGCTTGGATTCGAGGTTCCTCCTTGGTTATGTTCATTTAGATGAATGTGTATTAATGATTGGGTTACTAGTTTCTCTCTTACTCTTTTCATGCTAGTTTGAGTTCCGTTCGAGGACGAATGTTCCCAAGGGGGAGATAATGTAACACCCTGGAATCAAGGAGTCTAGAAAGGGAGTCAAGTGGGAGGTCACCAATCCTCCACTGAGCCAAGGCACCCTTTATGGAGCCCTTCACGGGCCGTGAAGGGCCCCACTATTCGTGGTAGTGCCCGTGAAGGAGTAGGCAGTATGCTCCCCAAGGCAGGATCCTCCCACGAGCCTTTAGATGGCTCGTGAAGAGCCATACAGGCCATACAAGTGGTCGTGAAGGGGGTCAAGTAAGTAGGGTTCCTCCCCTAGCCACTGGTTGAGCACCACGGGCATCAAAATGGTCTGTGAAACTTCACGCGGACCGTGAAGTCATCCGTGAAGGGTTTTCCTTAGGCTTAGAGTTTAGGGTCATCTTAAAACGATCATATATTTTAGGTTAAAACATATTATGTGGCACATGACCTATCAAATTAAAGACTTCTGAGTCCTTTTTTCAACGCCATTGAGTTTGCCCAATTCCCATCTCGGAGTAAAAAGTTATGCTCGAAATAGAGAAGCACTGTCATGCAGAATTAACACTGTCATGCAGAATTTCTTCACGACCCATTTGGTGGGCCATAGTGGTCATGGCGACCCGTGATGGGCTTCCAGTGAGCCAATTCGGCAGTTTTTAAGTCAGGGTTTATTGGGTCTTTTCCCAATTGCTTTAACTCAATACTATGTCGTTTTTCCTTCTACCCAAAGCCCTATATAATGATTCTGAACCCCCAAATCACCCAAACTAAATTCATTCTCTTAAATTTCCAAAAAAAGATCAAGATCCTCCTCTCAAATATTTCTCTCTCTAGAAATTGAAGAAGAAAGGTAGGGTTTCAAGATCAAGCCTCCAAATTCTCCATTGCTTTCAAGCTTTTGGTATCAAGGTATGATAGTTTTCATCCATGGAGTTCCCAAATTCCTCTATTTTTAAAGTTAGAAATCCCCAATTGAGTTAGGCTTTTCTTCAATTGCAATGAGTTCTCTTGAATGTTGATTTGAATCATTGAATTATGATTTCTTATGCATGAATCGATGAAATGCTATGGTTTTTATGATGACCCCCTATGAACCCATGTAAATCCCATATTTTCCAATTATGATGAAATAATGTGGGTTTGGATTATGAAAGAAGATTTTTATGAAATCAAGCATGAATTGACAGAATTATATGATTTTACGATGATTTTTTATGAACCCATATATAACCCATGATTTTTAGATGTTGATGATTGAAAGTGGGTTTTGAACCTTGAAAGGTGAATTATGAAATTATGCATATTCTTATGAAATCTAAGCAAATGTTTTAAGGATGCTTTGAGAGTAAAGCATCAATGATGATGTTGTTGTTGTATTGTTGAAAGGATTTTCCTCATATACACATGAAAGCATGATTGTGAAAGGTTTTCTCACATAATAAGGATTCTAAGGTTGAAAGGTCTTCTCACCTAATTGAATCAAAGATTAAGAGCTATTCTAATGAAACATATCTTGGATTGGCAAGATGACGTGCCTTCCTATGGATAATGACTTAGCTTGGATTGGTTATTGATGATACCTTTCCATAGATGACTTATGACCTAGCTTGGATTGGTAAGATGACATGCATTTCATGGATAGTAAGAACAAGTAAGAAATGACTTTTTCGTGGGATTTATGCTTAGCACCAATAGAATATTGGGAAGGAAGCTCTCCCGTGAGTAGAGGTCAGGTTTCTAGAAGCAATCTCCTTATCCCTTACCTATGTGCCCTCATACGATGATTGTATAAATAGACATTAGCTAGTGGATCCACCTAAGCTAGAACTTCATGGTTTTACCTTGGCAAATATCACGACCCAGGGGTACCACCTAGATGTAACAAGGTGTATAAGACCCCGAGAGGCCTCATACAAGCCACTTAGCATATCATAACATAAAGTAATTGAAAAGGTGCGGAAATTTAAAACTTTTCAAATACAATCAAAGTCTTTCATGAAATCAAGCGGAAGTCTAACATAACATTGTCTCAAACCATCTAAACATAAGAAATAGAAATCTTGGGACGCAACCCATACAATAGTCTCAAAAGTAAAAGAAAGACATAAAAGATATAGGGTGATCCAATCCTCGAATATAATGAGGACTCACCAAAGCTTCACTTTACAATCCTCTAGAACCTAGCCACAGTTGTGTGAATCGGGAATGCCGGACCCTACATCTAATAAGAATGTAGGCAAGAGTATGCGTTAGTAAAATCAAGTACTAAATATGATGGTTAGCATAAACAACATAACAGAAGCATTAATCAACATAAGACATAAGGCATAATCATAATCAATACAAAATAAGCGTCATAATGAAAGAAGAACACTCCTTTAAGTAACCTCGCTTAAGCTTAACCAAGACATAGGTAATCCACCTATAGTCAAGCTTACATCATGGAAGACGTATCTAGCAACACTCCAGACAAGTCAATTTCATAACACAATCTCATTAATCATACTTACTTTTAAAGACATGGGGATTCGCCTCAATGCCTAGTTCATAAAGGCTAATGGGTATTCGCCTCTTGTCCTACTTCCTTTTAGATTGCGGGTACTCGCCTCTACAACCTCATCATACGATGCGGGTACTCGCCTCCACATCATGTCATAAGAAGCATGGGTACTCGCCTCCATGTGCATTCATCATAGTAAGAACGTGGGGACTCACCTCTTGTTCGATTCTAAGGAGTATGGGAAATCCCTTCATATTCTTACATGTGGAGGTCAAGTGTAATCACCTCTAGCTTCATCATTTATTAAGCATTTTAATCTAGATTCATTTTAGGTGAGCAATCCTTTCAACCTAGGATCATTCATGTGAATAAACCTTTTACATTCATTCAATCATGCTTATCAATTCATTATAGAGAGTATCCCATCCACATCATAACATCAATCAATAAACAATTCATAGTCTAGGCTTTACTCTCAAAGCACTATATCTCATGATCATCATCTATGCTTTACTATCAAGCAATTAACATCATATTCCTCATATATGCTTCCATCTAAAGCAATTCTAGTCATAAATCATCAATACTATTAGGAGACATCTAACCCATAGAGTTTCTCTCACATGGTATCAACCCAACAAATCAATTCAACCCTAAAATCAATGGATAAGAATGAGTACATGTAATTTCATCCTAACTATATGCAATTCTATCAATTCAATCACAAACAATTATAATCCACTCAATTTGGTCAACATTCATCATAATCCACAGCCTCATATATGCTTCCATCTAAAGCAATTCTAGTCATAAATCATCAATACTATTAGGAGACATCTAACCCATAGAGTTTCTCTCACATGGCATCAACCCAACAAATCAATTCAACCCTAAAATCAAAGGATAGGAATGAGTACATGTAATTTCATCCTAACTACATGCAATTCTATCAATTCAATCACAAACAATTATAATCCACTCAATTGGATCAACATTCATCATAATCCACAACAATGGATGAAACCTTAACTAGAATTAGGGAAATTATTATTCAAATTGTGGAATTCTATGGGACTCCATGGGAGGAAGGATCCCATGGATGAAAATCCATCATACCTTAGTCAAATAGTCCACAAAAGCTTGCAAATTGGGAGACTTGATCTTGACCTAGCTTTAATCTTCTTCTTCTTCTACCTTTTAGAGGGAGAATATTTGAGAGAGGATTTGGTTTTTATTTTGTGATTTGAGAGAATGACTTAATTGGGGGATTTTTGGGGTTAAAAACACTAATATAGGTGGTCTAAGTCTAGGCAAAACGACACCACATTGATTTAATTAATACCGAAAAAAGACCCTTAAGTCCCTAAAATAATTCCCCTGACTTGACCCACGAAACCATGACCCAAAGACTGTGGATGGACCCACGACCCATCCTGGTCAAGCGTGGTTTGAGTTCTGGGACTTGGTTTCCAGGACCTTGACCTACGACTCCCTAACCACAGACCGTGGAACCATCCACGGGGCGTGGGTCCTGGCCGTGGTTCATTGTCCAAAAACAATGACTTAGGTGCCCATCCACGAAGCCCTTCCATGTGGCGTGGTTGACCCTCGTGGATCCCACCTGCAGTTTTCCCAAATGTTGCAATTTACCTTGTTTCGAATCCGGGGTGTTACATTATCTCCCCCTTGGGATCATTCATCCTCGAATGAGATTCTAGGCATGTTTCTAAACGAAAAGACTTAAGACTAGCAGCCCATCATGCAAGCAACACATCAAAATACACACCAATAAGGAGGAAACATCAACTCCAATCTCAACTTACTTAATGCACCATAAGGGAGTAGGAACTACATCTAACAAACCACCATGCATGAAATTTTCAGATTCTGACACTTAAGAAGGAACTACCTTCTCCAACCTCAAAAACAATGCTGACCACAATCTCATGGAGCTCATATGCAATTCAATCTCAAAAAGCACAATTTCAAGGAGGGGATCTCCACTCCAAGTCAAGGCATGTCCTACAACTCATCCCATGAAGTCTATAAGAAACTCATACTCAATACTCAACAACATGTGGAAAATAATGCACATAAGCCATTTCTTTCAAGACTTAAGAAATTCATGAACATGCATAATCATAAGGAAATCATGGAAACACATAAACACACATGACTTCAAACATAAGCAAACCAAGAGGAACTCATTACTTAAAGCTAGAATAGGTGGAAAAATGTGAGGATAGCGGGACTTCATATCGGCCTTGGCCTCCCAAGTAGCACCCTCAACTAAGTGATTTCTCCACAAAACCTTCACGGAGGCTATTTCCTTGTTCCTTAATCTCTTAACTTTTCGGTCTAGAATCTCAACCGAAACTTGTTCATAACAAAGACTTTCATCAACTCCCAACCCTTCAAGGGTAACTATGGATGTCGGATCTCCAACACACTTCTTAAGGATAGAGACATGGAAAATGGGATGCACCATTGCAAAATCATTTGGAAAATCAAGTTCATACGCAACCTTACCAACACGTCTCAAGATTTTATATGGGCCCACGTATCGGGGACTGAGCTTCCCCTTCTTTCCAAATTTCATCACACCCTTCATGGGTGAGATTTTAGAATAGACCCAATCACTAACATCAAACTCTAGATCTCTTCTTCTAACATCGGCATATGACTTTTGTCATCCTTGGGCGGTTCTCAACCTCTCTCTAATGAGCTGGACTTTCTCCATAGCCTCAGAAACTAATTTGGGCCCAATCAAAGCAAATTCACCCACTTCAAACCATCCTATAGGAGATCTACACCTCCTACCATAAAGGGCTTCAAAGGGGGTCATACCAATACTAGAATAGTAGCTATTATTATAAGCAAACTCTATCAACGACAAGTGATCATCCCAACTTCCCTTGAAATCGATGACACATGGTCTTAACATATCCTCTGAAGTTTGGATCGTTCGCTCCGCTTGCCCATTGCTTTCTGGGTGAAAAGTTGTGCTAAGCTTCACCTTAGTGCCAAGTCCCTTTTGGAAGGATTTCCAAAACGGAGAAGTAAACTGAGTACCTCTATCAGAGATAATGGATATGGGCACACCATGTAATCTTACCATTTTTGTCAAATAGAACTTGGCATAATCTTCCGCCGAATAAGAAACCTTGACGGGATCATCTGATCAACAACCACCCAAATAGAGTCATGTTGGCGCCGGGTGCGAGGCAAACCAAGTATAAAGTCCATATTTACATCTTCCCACTTCCAAGTGGGAATGCTAATATCTTGAGCTAAACCTCCCGGTCTCTGATGTTTAACCTTTACTTGTTGACAATTCAGACATTTGGCCACAAATGCCGCAATATCTCTTTTAATCCCATTCCACCAATAGACTTCTCATAAATCACGGTACATCTTGGTGGCTCTCGGGTGAATAGAATACCGAGAACTACGGGCTTCCGTCAAAATATGTTCCCTTAAGTCATCAATATTTGGAACACATAACCGACCTTGATATCTAAGGACACCACTCCCTCTTGGGAGAAAGACTTAACAGACTTTCTAAGTACCGCTTCTTTCAATTCTACCAATGTTGGATCAAGATATTTCTTTGCTTTAACGTCGGCTACTAAAGACGATTCTAACCCTTTATGAACAATAACCCCATCCTTAGTGGAGTCTACCAATCAAACCCCCAATTAGACCAACCTATGGACATCTCAGGTCAACTCTTTTCTAGCATCATCTATATGTGCAACACTACCCATCGATAGTCGACTAAGAGCATCCGCTACTACATTCACCTTCCTGGGGTGATATAGGACACTCATATCATAGTCCTTCAACAATTCAAGCCACCTTCTTTGGCGAAGATTCAACTCCTTTTGGGTTAACACATATTGTAAGCTTTTATGGTCGGTGAAAACATATACATGGACCCCATACAAATAATGGCTCCAAATCTTTAAGGCAAACACCACTACCGCCAATTCAAGGTCATGGGTAGGATAGTTCTTCTAATGAACTTTTAGTTTCCTTGAAGTATAGGCAATCACTTTACCGTGTTGCATAAGCACACATCCCAATCCCACTCTAGAGGCTTCACAATATACTACAAAACCATCCATACCTTCCATTAAGGTCAAAATCGGGGTGGAAGTAATTCTATCTTTCAACTCTTGAAAACTTTTCTCACAAGTTTCCGACCATATAAACTTGGCCTTCTTTTGAGTCAAAGCCGTCAAAGGAGAAGCAATGGAGGAAAATCCCTCAACAAATCTTCTATAATAACCGGCCAAACCTAAGAAGCTTCTAATGTCTGTCGGTGATAGAGGTCTAGGCCAACTCTTAACCGTATCAGTCTTGATAGGATCTACCTTATTATCCTTGCTTGACACTATATGGCCAAGGAAGGCTACAGACCTTAACCGAAATTCACATTTGCTAAACTTTGCATAAAGTTGTTGGTCCTTGAGAACTTGCAATACAATCCTCAAATGATCAATATGCTCAGTCTCGCTTCTCGAATAGATCAAACTATCATCGATAAACACGATTACGAACATATCAAGGTATTGCCTAAATACCCTATTCATCAAGTCCATGAAGGTCGTCGGAGCATTAGTCAGGCCAAAGGACATCACCAGAAACTCATAATCACCATATCGGGTTCTAAACGTCGTCTTCGGAATATCTTCCTCTTTCACCCTCAATTGGTGATAACCCGACCGGAGATCAATTTTAGAGAAGTAACTTGCCCCTTGAAGTTGATCAAATAAATCATCTATTCTTGGAAGATGATACTTATTCTTGATGGTCACCTTATTCAATCGCCGATAGTCAATACACATACAAAGGGACCCATATTTCTTTTTAACAAATAATGCCGGAAGCACCCCATAGAGAGATACTCGGTTGGATGAAACCCTTATCCAATAGATCCTTCAGTTTTTCTTTCAATTCCTTAAGTTCCATCAGAGCCATTCTATAAGGAGGAATAGAGATACGTTTGGTATCGGGGAAAAGGTCAATCCCAAAGTCTATTTCTCTTTCGGGAGGAACACCAGGTAAATCATCGGGGAAAACTTCTAGAAACTCTTTTACAATAGGGACCGACTGAAGAGTAGGAACTTCAGACTCCACATCCCTTACCCTTACTGTATGATAGACACAATCCTTTGAAATCATTTTCCTAGCATTTAGGTAATAAACAAATTGACTTCTGGGCGTAGAATATCCCCCCTTCCACTCAAGGATAGGCTCATTTGGAAACTAAGATTTGACCACTCTAGTCCTACAATCAATAGAGGCATAACACGAATGCAACCAATTGATTTAACGTTTCAAGCACAACTCATCCAATTCTAGGTGTCAACGATCGTAAATCAGTATAAAACCCAACTAAATGAGTTGGAGTCGAATCTCACAGGGAGCGGTACATGTTTTAAATTAAATTAAGAAGTATGAATGCAGTCTAATCAGTCATAGGAATAGAAATTATCGATTAAAACATAATCAAGTAAGGGGGTGACACGAATGTCAAATGGGGGGTTTTGGTTTGAAATTATCAACTACAAACCATCACAAACACTAAGAATTAACAATAAAGAGATGGATTCTTGCGATGTGATCTATTATAGGCAAATATATACATATGTGTAATTGCAACTATTAGTAAATAGATAGATATTAGTGAGTAGGCTAGGCTATAAGGGAGGTAGTTTTCTCTCGAACAATTACCGTGAATCAGGTGATTTCTCTCGAACATCAACAAACATGCAAATTAAGAGCATCCCACACGTTAATCCATTTACTCTCTCGAGCTAAATGTGTGGGATTGGGTTTAAGATTTACTCTCTCGATCTAAACCTAGATCAACCCAATACTCACAAACCATTAACCAAAAACCTTAGTTCTAAAACCTCTCTCTCTCGAGCAAGCCAAAAACACAAACATAGAACTGCATTTGCAACTACAATTCTCAAATTAAACCACAATTAATGTTTAAACTCACTTTTAAATAGCATTTAACTAATAATTAGCAATACCCATAAACTAAATCAGCCCATAATCACATGATCACACCCCAAGAATTGGGGTTTTAGCTTAACATTATAAAAAGATAAAAACAGGTACCAAATTTATTATACATCAACTGGGTAAGAGTGATTTCGTCTTTACAATGCTCCAATTTGATGAATCTGAAAGACCCACTTCCAATTTCTCAAAAGTGAATTTCTTTAAAGCTAAAGAAAACTCTAGAGAAAATTGTCTCTCATGTCTAAAAATTCAGAAGGTTCTTTTCCAAAAGATACTTGATTGATTATAACTAGCTAAAAGATTAAAAAAAATCCTAAATTAAATGTTCAAAAACGTATTTATAGTTGCCGAAAATAATCTATGAAAGCCCATTTGGCGAAGTAAGTCAGGCTCGCCGAACCACTCGGCGAGCCGCCCTTTGGTCTCTTCCATCGCCACCTTGGCATTCAGCATCCTCAAGGCCTGTAACTTTGGATGATCTATCTTGGCTTAGCGGAATCACTCGGCAATCTGCCGACTACTTCTTTTTATCACCGACTTGGTTCTTTCCTTCAAAGCTTGGCACACTAAAACTTTAGGCGGTATGATGAGCCACTCGGCGACACGCCGAGTGCTCTTGGCGATCCTCAGGCTTGCCCATCTTCATTTCTTCAGCTTGTTTTGTTACTTTTTGCCCGTTAGTGTCCTTGCGTGGTTCCTCAATCCATATTTCTGAAAATCAAGGATTTTACATCAGTTATTAGCGCAAATTAAGCATTTGAGGATACTAAATCTATATAAACAAAGCACTAAATGAGTCTAAATCTCGGACTCATCAACACCCCCAACTTAAAATTTTGCTTGTCCGTAAGTAAAACTCAAGTTCAGCAGTTCAAAAAGGATGTCTCAAATAGTGCTACATAAGACTCAATCATGAATGCACACAACAAGACTCAACTTACTCATGCAAGGGTCAATTGTGCACTCAAAGATTCAAGTTGTGACTCATCATTATCAAACACACTCAAGTTTACAATACCTTGCTTCAAATGCAAGTTCATGCTCAACAAAGTTACTCAAATCCCCTCACAATAAAGATGATTCCATACTCACACACAATTTCTCAACTATTCATAGTTTCGAAATCACAAACGACTCTCACACTCACAAAGATGAACACATGCATGACTTCACCTATAGGTTTGCCCTTATTTTCCAATCAACATTCATTTCAGCTCACTCAAGATCAAAAAGGTCTTTTCAAGGCTTGTAACGGGGCTGAGTGTAAATGTATGGTCATTTAGGCTCAGTGGATGCTGCCCTTATGAAATGTGGTCTGAACATCACTTTCTTCCTTTTCTTCAACATTTGAATCATGCTCAAAATTCACTCCATTATTCAACTTCCAATGGAATACCGAACACCCAAACTTTATTTCACAACTTTTTCATTTTTTTTCTTTTGCTTTCTTCTTTTCTTTATATTTTTTTTATATGGAGGGGTTCCATCTTTTTCAAGACCATTGCTAGAAGGGGGATTTTTCACACTTCTTGAATTACCTTCTCTTTTCACCACACCCCCAACTTAGGCTTTTGGCCTAAGTTGGCTATTCAAACAAACCACACTTCATGAGAGTTATGGGTGGATGGATAAAGAGGGATCACAATTGTTCAAGTTTCTTCCTAGAAAAGGATAAGGATCAAATGGGGTTCAAGTAAGGTTCACATATCTCACAGGGTTGGCCACACAAAGAGGTATATTGTCAAATTGTTTCACTCAAAATTGTTGTCTAAGATCATTTCAAGAGCTTGCAACACTTAGTCAACCGGACCAATGGGGCAAATTCTAGGTGTCATCACACAAGGTTCACGGTAAGCTCATCACACAAGTCATTGGCACCAATATCGAACAAGACTCATTCGAGCTAGTGTGCAATGTTCATCATTTGAGACTCCATTCGATAACTGGCTAGTCACAACGAGATACAAAAAGTCCACGTATTGTCTATGCAACTTCATTTGGCCTCATCGTAGCCGTACATTCATTTTTTTTATTAAGAGCGCTATTCAAGTCATCGATATTGATCAAAACCGATACTAAAATTTGCACAAGAACAGCCACAATCAAACATACAAGAGGTGGCAATTTTTTTTAAAAATTGGTCAAAAACCATTTCCATTCAAAATAAGGAGCCACAAGCTCAACCATCCACAAGATAGAATCAACACACAATTTAAAACGCAAAAACCCAATATATATATACACAAAAATATAGTCACAAGAGGTAGGTATGAAAATACCTCACCCCACCATAAACAAAAAGCAGTTGACCTCAAATGTAACTAAAGTAATCAAAAATCAATAAAAACGACAGAGAGGGAGGGAAGTAAAGAAGAATCATGTCTACACAGTCGCTCCATCTGTCGGGGCATCAGTGCCCGGTGCAACACTCTGGTCTTGGGCATTATGCCTGGTGTAACATCAATATTGGCTCCACTAGATCCTGCCTTCGAAGTCTCTATCAATGATGTCTGAATGACGAACTGAACTATCGTCTCCTCCTGAGCATCAAGCTGCTCCTCATCCGTCTCCGCCTCTGACTCATCAGTAGCCACATCATCTATAGGCACATCTCCGGTGGTAGCCGGAGGCATTTCAGAGCTGGCTCAGATATCTTGAGCCTTAACTGGCTCAAAGAGAGAAGTGAAGTCTATGGACTTCAGATAGTTTACATCCTTCCTCAAATCTGAAACCTCGTCTTTTAAAGCCATCACCTCAGAAGTAACCCCATGTCTACTCTCACAAGTCTCTAATCTCGCCGTGAGAGCATCAATGGATGTCTGGAAGGGTGTTAAAACAGCTAAGATAACTTACTCAATCATCCAAGGCACCTTGGCCTCTAGCCGAGAAGCCCATACATCGGTAGAATGACTAAGTGCCCTATCTTGAGGGGCATAGCCTGAGTAATCCTAGTAGGTAGGGAAGCTGCAGAATGACCTGGGGCCTGGGAAGGAGTGGAAGTGGGTGTACCTAAAGGCCCGGAGGCCGGAGTAGGCAAAGATGTCTCTGCAGGTATAGACTCAACATCAACCTCTAGGGATGCATCCACCGGAGCTGCTCTCCTCCTATCAATCTCATCCCATGTGTACTCGGACTCTATGCGCCGAATATTGGTGAAGAATGTAGGTGTGACCTCGATGTCCCTCTTCTCGTCACGAGGAACTCCAGCCCACCGACATAGCTATGTAATAAGCACTGGGAATGGCAGGGACGTCTCGCGCTGTTTTGCCCTCATAGACATGTCTGCTCTATGATCAGCCCTAAGTTGAGCGTCTTCTTGACGATGATGGATCCAAGGCAGGATGATTTTGGGTACGGAGGATGGACTCATTCTGTGAAGGCATGATGGAGCTACTAATGAACCCGAACCGGTATCGAGTGGCAAAGTTCAAGTCCTTCTTTTCAATGGGAGCTCCTGCCTCAATCCACTTCAGGTTGGTGTTAGAAATGAGGGGAGAAAGACAACCCTTTAGGTCATCCAGGGTCTGTGTTGTAGCTAAGCCCTCGTACTTATGCTCAAACCCTGTAGCTATATCAAGTGCAACATTGATATGATCGTTGCTGCATCCTACTGTCTTCCCCTGAACTACCACAGACTCTACCGGTCTGAAGGCACTTGCCTTCTTCTTTCCTTGGGGTACTAGGTCACTGTATGCAGTGTATAACTCACAGAGCCAGGTGGGGATATATGGGCCATGGGGCCTGGTGAAAAATTGGAACCTGTAGTACTGGAGTGTGTTCCACACTAGAGGGTACCTGTCCACCACACCGTCTATGGACAACCTCTTCTGTTCAAGAATGGTCCTCAATCCCTCGGCCTTTAGCCTATTGAGAAGCCGGGGATGAGGACCTTGAACTGGTGGTGCTAGACCCACCGTCTATGCTGGAGCTGGCACTAAATCAGTAATAGGAGGGGTAGACTCCGGGATCCTAGATGGATTTTGATGAGCTCGGGCTCAGATCTCATCTCTCCAAGTCTGTAATGGTTGGTCATCCTCATGCTCGGATAATGAGGCCTGAGAATGGAAAGAGTCCCCATCACTTCCGGAGTTGCGCTCCGGTCTCTCTGCTACGGGAGCCTTTCCCTTGCCCTTGCCTCCCTTTGGAGGTGCTTGTTTTCCCTTTTTAGAAACAACAGCTGCTCCTTCATTAATGATTATGCCTCGTGCTCATTTTAGGGGAGGCATATCACTCTCTTCCCAGTTGGTCGTAGCCATATCTGAAAACACATTGGAAAAAAGTTAGAAACAATCCAAGAAAAATGCGGATTACAGGTTGCAGAAAAACTCACTGAACCAATCGGTGAGTCGCTGAGTTACTTTGGCGAGCCAGATCGGGCTTGCCTAAAGGAATGGCTTGAAAATTTCCTAGAAAAATGGTAGGTCAGCGATAAGCAGGCCTCTCAGTGAATCTCCAACATCACTCGGCGAGCTCAGCCAAAAGTTATAGTGTGTTTTAGGGGTTAGGGGCGTAGAAAGGGCGATCAAGGGAGACTTTCGGTGAGTCGTCATGTGCACTCGGCGAGCTCAGGCTTCCCGCTAAAAGTTACAAACTCTAATCTAGCCAAAACACGAAATTAAAGGCGATCAAGGGGGCGTTTGCGAACCACCAAACAGTTCGGCGAGCTCGACCTAGCTCGCCAAACTGCCCAACGTGACAAATTTCAACCATGCTTCCCAAAATCAAGCCCACAACCCCCGAAAACAAAATCAAACCACACACTTATGAAATTAAGCTTAGACCCAATAGACCCATGCCACCGGGGTACTCAGACTTCCCCCGATTCGGCCAAAATTGGCAATTTTGTGACTTTTGGCCTTAAGAATGACATCAAACGCTCCATCATTGGGCAAATTACTTCATTGAGCACAATTTGGGGCTACTTAGACTTCACCCAACTAGACCCAACACAATTTACTACAACCCAACGATTTATGATCAATTTTAAAGGACACAATTCGGGAAATCATCATATTAAGCAATTTAAGCTTGATTTCAAAATTAAGATTGGGAAACTAGCATGCAATTATGATTTTAGAACAGGCCCATCACACATCAATACGATTTAAATAAATTCAATCTAGTTCAACCGCTATTCAAATGTTTGGGGTTCGAAAAACCAACCTTTACACCGAATGAAGAGTTTGAAAAGCTAGGCGACAAAGAAATCCAAATCCGACCACGATATCAAAGAGAAAAAAGCGATAAAAATGCAAAAATATAGAAAATCTAGAGTGCGGGTGTGATTGTATGAGGCTAAAATGAGCGAATATGAAAGAGTTTGAAATTTTAAACCTTTGGCCTTTTAAACCCTTTCTATTCATGGCCCTTTCGGCGATATTAGTCATCCTCACTGAACCACTCGGTGTGTACTTATCTCACCGAGTTTTAAAGGACCTCCAATTAATTTGGGGGTCCAAACGGCGGACAAAATTAGGCTCACCGACCTGTTTGGTGAGTCACCAATTTGTCCATGGGACCGCCGAGTTTTACAGACTCCCACCTGTGATTTTTGAGAATCCAACGGTGGTCCAAGTCGGGCTCGCCAACCTCTTCGGTGAGTCACCGACTGGACACTTGGCTCGCCAACCTGCATTTTTCAAACACATTCCACTTTTCAACCTGCACTATCAACACCCGTTATTCTAAAAACAAATACAAAGCAATAAAAACTTGGTTTGCCTCCCAAGAAGCGCCTTAGTTAACGTCATGACACGATGCAAATACCCATTCAAGCATCATTCTTGGGGTTTTGCATAGTATTACTCGGTAACCCTTCTTTGTGTCTTGGATCTGACCCATGTGGGTTTCCAATTTTGTAATCGAGATGGAATGAGAGGTCACCATCTGATTGAGAGTTGAGACATTTTCTTTTATCTCTTTCAACACTGTGTCATACCCTTCAACTTTGTTGAGAATACGTAAGAGTGTATGTTCTATTTGCCCACTCTCGCTATCCTTGGGCTCTTGGCGCTTATGGGGAGGAACGTACCTATCCTTCTTCCTCCCTGTATTCCATCCTTGGTTACCACATAACCTCGAGTAATTTGCATATTGACTTCCTCTTTGATTTGCTAGGAAGTCTACTTCGTTTTTGTACAACATTTCAAATTCCTCGATATATTTGGCCTGGATATCCAGCTGGGTCATTATTATAGCTAAGTTTTGGTCCTTATCTAGATCTTTGTTGATTTTGGTCATGCAATTGAGGAGTTGAGATGGTGTTGTATAGGCTTGTCATACTATACCACCTAGAGACAATTGATCAGCCAATCCTCTGTTCATAGAATCAATACCTCTGTAGAAACATTCCAGCAACATCTTATCTGGGATTCCATGAGTTGGACACTGCAACAATAGTTCCTTAAATCTCAGCCACGTCTCATGGATTGAATCACCTTCCAAGCGCTTAAAGTCTAGGATGTTATCCCTAAGATTCATTAATCTCGGAAGGCGGTGGCCCACTTGGCTACCTTTTCTTCCGTTGACACTTATTTCTTCCTCTGTTTTAATAAGCAACACAAAAACCAAAACTAAAAATAAGTAGATTCAACTATGACTAACAAGAACACAATTCAACTTCACCAAAAGAATTTCAAACAACACCGCTCCCCCACAGCGGCGCCATTTTGATTTAACGTTTCAAGCACACCTCATCCAATTCTAGGTGTCAACAATCGTAAATCAGTATAAAACCCAACTAAATGATTTGGGTCGAATCCCACAGGGAGCGGTACGTGTTTTAAATTCAATTAAAAAGTATGAATATGGTCTAATCAGTCATAGGAATATAAATTATCGATTAAAAACATAATCAAGTAAGGGGGTGACACGAATGTAAAATGGGGGGTTTTGGTTTGAAATTATTAACTACAAACCATCACAAACACTAAGAATTAACAATAAAGAGATGCATTCTTGCGATGTGATCTATTATAGGCAAATATATACATATGTGTAATTGCTACTATTAGTAAATAGCTAGATATTAGTGAGTAGGCTAGGCTATAAGGGAGGTAATTTTCTTTCGAACAATTACCTCGAATCAGTAGATTTCTCTTAAACATCAACAAGCATGCAAATTAAGAGCAACCTACAACTTAATCCATTTACTCTTTTAGGCTAAATGTGTAGGATTCGGTTTAGGATTTTCTCTCTCGAGCTAAACCCAGATCAACCCAATATCCACAAACCATTAACCTTAGTTCTAAAACCCCTCTCTCTCGAGTAAGCCAAGAACACAAACATAGAACTACATTTGCAACTACAATTCTTAAATTAAACCACAATTAATGATTAAACTCACTTTTAAATAGCATTTACACTAACAATTAGCAATATCCATAAACTAAATCAACCTATAATCACATGATCACACCCCAAGAATTGGGGTTTTAGCTTAACATTATAAAAAAGGTAAAAACAGGTACCAAATTTATTATCCATCAATTGGGTAAGAGTGATTTCATCTTTACAATGCTCCAATTTGATGAATCTCAAAGACTCACTTCCAATTTCTCAAAAGTGAATTTCTTCAATCCTTCAAATCTAAAGAAAACTCTAGAGAAAACTGTCTCTCATGTCTAAAAATTTAGAAGGTTATTTTCCAAAATATACTTGATTGATAACTAGCTAAAAGATAAAAAAAATCCTAAACTAAATGTTCAAAAATATATTTATAGTCATCGAAAATAAGTTATGAAAGCCCATTTGGCGAAGTAAGTTGGGCTCGCCGAACCACTCGACGACCCGCCCTTTCATCTCTTCCATCGCCTTTTCGCCTTGGCATTCAGCATCCTCATGGCTTGTAACTTTGGGAGATCTATCTTGGCTTTGCAGAATCACTCGGCGATCCGCTGGCTGCTCCTTTTCGTCGCCGACTTGGTTCTTTCCTGCAGAGCTTGGCATAGTGGAACTTTAGGCGGTCTAATGAGCCACTCAAGAGTGCTCTTGGTGATCCTCAGGCTTGCCCATCTTCATTTCTTCAGCCTGTTTTGTTCATTTTTCCCGTTAGTGTCCTTGCTTGGTTCCTTAATACATATTCCTGAAAATCAAGGATTTTACATTAGTTATTAGCATAAATTAAGCATTTAAGGACACAAAATCTATATAAAAAAAGCGCTAAATGAGTCCGAATCTCAGATTCGTCACCAATCCATACCCAAAATGACATCAATGTGAATCATATCAAGTTCTACCAAATCTAGTAGAGTGAATCTATGTGATAAGGAAATGGGAAATCTTTTATAGACTCTTTTAGCCACCACAGAATCACCAACGGGGGTAGAAACAGAAAAGGGTTCTAACAACACTTCGGGGAGAACATCAAATCTCATAGCTACAAAAGAAGTCACAAATGAAAAGTAGCGCCCAGATCAAGTCAAGCATACACATCTATATGGAAAACTTTTAACATACTAGTCACAACGTCCGGGGAGCTCTCTTGGTCACTTCTAGTTTGAAGAGCATAGAAACGGTTTTACTTAGGAGAATTTCCACTTGAGCCACTTGGACCGGATGAAGGGTAGGGTTGAGCCCTACGACGAGTGTCTCTATCATTTTTAGTAACCAAAGGGCAATCCCTTATTTTATGTTCCATTTTCCACACCCGAAACAAGCATTAGAGCCCGCTAAACACTTCCCTTCGTGATTTCTCCCATATTTAGCACAAGTAGGCATCAGAGGCCTACTACCATCTCCTTGCGGTTTTGGGTAAGACACCTTCTCATTCTTTGGCCTCGGAGGAGCACTTGTAGAACCTTGCTTGGAGAAATTTTTCCATAATCTAGAATGACCCTATCCACCGACCTAGCATGAGAATAGTTTCCATCATCTACTCTAGCCCTTTTTACCTCTCTAGATCTTTTCTTTAGCGTTTCTTCCTCAATTTGTTGGGCATGTACCATAAGGCGAGAAATGTCCATTTCATGGACAAGCATAGCGGTGCGATACTCTTTGAAAACCAAGTCAGACACTCCCGACACAAACTTACTCATCTTGGCCCTAAGATCCGCCACAGTAGAAAGAGAATACTTGGATAGTTGGTGAACCTTAAAGAGTATTCCATTACACTCATATTTCTTTGCCTAAGGTTGATGAACTCAAGTACCTTGGCCTCTCTCATCTCTAGAGGGAAGAATCGATCAAAAAATGCACTTTTGAACCTTTCCCATTCTATGGGACCTGCTTCCACAGGCCTTGCCTCTTTCCACTGATTAAACCAAATCTGAGCAACCCTTTTGAGTTGGTAAGTGTCTAACTCTGCCTTCTCTAATGAAGTCATACCCATGATAGCAAGCACCTTATAGACCTCATTGATAAACTCTTGAGGGTCTTCCTCAAGTTTGGAGCCATAAAATTTGGGCGGGTTCATTCTTGTGAAATCTCTCACTCATGCCACCATCGTACCCACACTAGGGTTCATGGGGGCTACCACCTCTCTATTAGCTCGTGCTTTCATGACTTTAGCTAACACTTGGAACATCGATCTAAACTCTGCATTGGTCACATTTTCATTCAACGGGTCAATCAGAGCATGATGAGGAGCTTGGGGAGAAACCTTTTGATTGATATTGTCTCCCTCAGTCCTTCTAGCATTAGCCCTTCTAGTATTCATAACCTAAAAACCATCAAGTAAGGGTTAGGAGAAAGCCTTATGGAGTTAAACCCCATGGAACGACTTAGAGAAGAGAAGAAGTAAAATATCCTAAACATCTAATAGCCTCTCATTCATAAATGTGGCGTGCTTCACACTTATGATCAAGACTCTACTAGACATGGTTTGAGACATCCTAGAACCATTCTAAACCTTGTGCTCTGATTACCAAGTTTGTAACGACCCAGGGGTACCCCCTAGATGAAACAAGGCGTATAAGACCCCGAGTGGCCTCATACAAGCCACTTAGCGTATCATAACATAAAGTAATAGAAAAGGTGCTGAAATTTAAAACTTTTCAAATACTATCAAAGTCTTTCATGAAATCAAGCGGAAGTCTAACATGACATTGTCTCAAACCATCTAAACATAAGAAATCGAAATCTTGGGACGCAACCCATACAATAGTATCAAAAGTAAGAGAAAGACATAAAAGAGATAGGGTGATCCAATCCTCGAATACAATGAAGACTCACCAAAGATTCACTTCACAATCCTCTAGAACCTAGCCACAAGTGTGTTAATCGGGAACGTCGGACCCTACATTTGATAAGAATGTAGACAAGAGTATGTGTTAGTACAATCAAGTACTAAATATGATGGCTAGCATAAACAACATAACATAAGCATTAGTCAACATAAGACATAAGGCATAATCATAATCAATACAAAATAAGAGTCACAATGAAAGAGGAACACTCCCTTAAGCAACCTTGCTTAAGCTTAACCAAGACATAGGTCATCCACCTCTAGTCAAGCTTACATCATGGAAGGTGTATCCACATCATAATTACTTTTAAAGACATGGGGATTCGCCTCAATGCCTAGTTCATAAAGGCTAATGGGTATTCGCCGCTTGCCCAACTTCCTTTTAGATTGTGGGTACTCGCCTTCACAACCTCATCATACGATGCGGGTACTCGCCTCCACATCATGTCATAAAGAGCATGGGTACTCGCCTCCATGTCCATTCATCATAGTAAGAACGTGGGGACTCACCTCTTGTTCGATCTAAGGAGTTTGAGAAATTCCCTCATATCCTTACATGTGGAAGTCAAGGCAATCACCTCTAGACTCATCATTTATTAAGAATTATAATCTAGATTCATTTTAGGTGAGAAATCCTTTCAACCTAGAATCATTCAAGTGAGTAAACCTTTCACAATTATTCAATCATGCTTATCAATTCATTATAGGAAGTATCCCTTTCACATCATAACATCAATCAATGAGCAATTCATAGTCTAGGCTTTACTCTCAAAGCACTATATCTCATGATCATCAACTATGCTTTACTATCAAACAATTAACATCATATTCCTCATTTATGCTTCCATCTAAAGCAATTCTAGTCATAATTCATCAATCATATAAGGAGACATCTAACCCATAGAGTTTCTCTCATATGGCATCAACCCAACATATTAATTCAACCCTAAAATCAAAGCATAGGCATGGGTACATGATATTTCATCCTAGATACATGTAATGTTATCAATTCAATCACAAATAATTACAATCCACTCAATTGGATCAACATTCATCATAATCCACAACAATGGAATTAACCCTAACTAGAATTGGGGAAATTCTTCTTCAAATTGTGGAATTCTATGGGAGTCCATGGGAGGAAGGATCCCATGGATGAAAAGCCATCATACCTTAGTCAAATAGCCCCCAAAAGCTTGCAAATTGGGTGACTTGATCTTGACTTGTTTTCAATCTTCTTCTTCTTTTTCTACCTTCTAGAGAGACAATATTTGAGAGAGGATTAGGTTTTTCTTTTGTTATTTGAGAGAATGACTTAATTGGGGGAATTTTTGGGGTTAAAAACACTTATTTATGTGGTCTAAGTCTAGGGAAAAGGACACCACATTGATTTAATTAAAACCAAAAAAAGGCCCTGAAGTCCCTAAAATAATTCCCCTGACTTAACCCATGAGACAATGACCCACGAAATGTGGATGGACCCAAGGCCCACCCTAGTCAAGCATGGTTTGAGTTCTGGGACTTGGTTTCCAGGACCTTGACTTACGACTCCCTAACTACGGACCGTGGACCCATTCACGGGGCGAGGGTCCTGGACGTGGTTCATTGTCTAAAAAAAGTGACTTAGGTGCGCATCCACAGGGTGTGGGTCCAACCACGTGGCATGGTTGACCCTCGTAAATCCCACCTATAGTTTCCCAAAAGCTGCAATTTACCTCATTTTGAATCCAGGGTGTTACCGCTAGTAGGACAACCCTTTTCGGTGCGGGAGACACCGGGGGATCATGTTATAGCTCACATGTTCTTTATGTCGGTTAAGGCTCATTCCCACAATAATGATGAACTAAGTTTACTTCAAGAAGTATCTCACATGTTTTCAAAGATGATGTTCGCTTGCATTGATCATGGTTTCTAACTCTCAAAATACATGTTTTTGCTTGATCATTGCATACTTATAAAAATGTCCCCTTTTAGCATGATTTAAATGTTTTATGCATGACTATCAAACTTGGTACATTGTTATGTACTAGCGCATACTCTTGCCTATATTTTCCCAAATGTAGGATCCGACAGTCAGGGTTCTCAATTTCGTGGCTAGAGGTTGACTTGATAGATTTTTGAGGTTTGGTGAGTCCTCATGCTTCGAAGACGGATTCTCATTGTTTTCAGTTTCTGTCTTACTTTTAGTTTTGGACATGATGTGTGGGCTAGACCCATTTTCATTCTATTGTATTAGATGGCTATTGAGACAAAGTGTTTAGACTTCCCCTTTACTTTTATAAAATCTTTTTTGGACCTTGAAATGTATTTCTTTATCTCTTTTGGTTCTATTTATTATGTTATGAATGTTAAGTGGCTTGTATGGGGCCTCTCGGGGTCCTATACAACATGCTACATCTAGGGTGTACCCCTGGGTCGTGACAAACTGGGTATTCGGAGCACAAGGTTTAGAAAGGTGCTAGGTTGTCTCATAAGCCACGTCGAGTAGAGTCTTGTTCATGAGTGTGAAACGTGCCACATTTATGAATGAGAGGCTATATGATGTTTTGGAAACTTCACTTTTTTCATGTCGTGCGATAGAGTGTAACTCTAGATGTCTTTATCTCCTAACCCCTATTTATGCTTTTCAGAATATGCCTCCATGAAGGAATCCCGTGAGAAGGAATAGGAATGTTCATGAGAATGTGAGACAAGAGGTTCCCCAAGTTCTGGTCAACCCTTTAGATGAGCAAGTGACTAATGATGAGTTTCGAGCCGCAATTCACGCATTGGCCCAAGCTATGACGGCTCAAGCAAATAGAGAGGTTGTGGCTCCCGTGAACCCAAGGGTGGGTTCAATGGCAACAAGGGTGAGGGACTTTATTATAATTAATCCTCTAGAATTTCATGGGTCTAACATTGAGGAAGATCCTCAATAGTTCATTGATGAGGTGTATAAGGTGTTAAAGATCATGGGAGTGACGCTGGCGGAAAAGTCGGAATTGGCCGCTTATCAATTTAAGGGTGTTGCTCAAGTTTGGTTCAACCAATGGAAAGAATATAGGGTGGTAGATGAGGGTCCTCTTGATTGGAAGGACTTTAAGGTTGCTTTGCTTGATATGTTCTTTCCCATTGAAATGAGAGAGGCAAAAGTACTTGAGTTCATTAACCTTCGCCAAGGAGATATTAGTGTGAATGAGTATGCTTTGAAATTCACACAATTGTCTAAATATGCTCCAACTATGGTTGCCGATCCAAGGGAAAAAATGAGTATGTTTGTGTTGGGTGCTTCCAACTTAGTGGTAAAAGAATGCCTAACCGCCATGCTTGTTAAGGAGATGGATGTTACCCGGTTGATGATACATGCACAACAAATAGAATAAGAAAAACTTAAGGAGAAAACTAGGGATTCAAAGAGGGAAAGAAAGGATGATGGTGAGTCTGCACATTTGAGGTTCGATGGAGGAAATCATCCTCAATGTAAGTGTGGTAGTGAGCAAGTGTGGCCCAAGTGTAGGGAGTGTGGGAGAAGACATGAGGGTAAATGTCTAACCGATTCTAATGCTTGTTTTGGTTGTCGAAAGAGTGGTCACAAGATAAGAGATTGACCAATTCTTATTTCTAAGGGAAAGGATGATAGGCAAGATCAAACTCAAGAAGATCATGAGGGTTCCCGGATGTGGTAATTGGTAAGTTAAGGTCTTTTAGCTTGTGGTTATGCATTGCTTGATATTGAGTGTTTTGTTGGATATGGTAAGACTCCATGTATGATGATTGTGTTTGAAGTAGTCCTTGAAAATCCTTGTGGAAACTTCTTAAGTTTTTACTTGTATCAATGGTTTAGTGGTTGCGAAGACATTCGTGTTAAGATTGGGATGGAGGGAGATGGATTTGAAAAGTCTAGTGGGGTTTGCTCCCAAGGGGGAGATAGTGTGCTTCATGGTTGGTACATGAGTAGAACTATGTTGGTTTTGGAAGAGTTCCTTGTTATGGTTTGGAGGCGATGTGACATCTTACTATCCCTATCTCTTTCCTTCTATCTTGGAGTCTAGCTTGAGGTCTTAGTCCTCATGTTTCCTCATGCATGCATGCTCATGGAAAATTTGATTTTTTTAAAAATGATTTAGTTTAATTGTTTTATTACTTCATGTTTATGTGCATTTGAGTATGATCTTGCATTTTTGTCTTGTGAAAAGATGTTTTTAAAAGTAAGCTTTAGCTTGGAGATGGAGTTTCCTCCTCGGGTATGTGCATTTATGTGATTGCCTTCATCCATGGATTCCTCCCATCCATGGAGTTTCCTCCTCGGGTATGTGCATTTATCCATGGATTCCTTCCATCCATGAAGTTCCCAAATTCCTCTATTTTTAAAGTTAGAAATCCCCAATTGAGTTAGGTTTTCTTCAATTGCCATGGGTTCTCTTCAATGTTGATTTAAATGATTGCATTATGAATTTTTATGCATGAATTGATGAAATACTATGGTTTTTATGATAATCCCCCTTGAATCCGTGTAAATCCCATATTTTCCAATTATGATGAAATAATGTGAGTTTGGATTATGAAAGAAGATTTTTATGAAATCAAGCATGAATTGATAGAATTATATGATTTTATGATTAATATATATAAACCCATATCAAACCCATGATTTCAAGATGTTGATGATTGAAAGAGGTTTTGAACCTTCAAAGGTGAATTATGAAATTATGCATATTCTTATGAAATCTAAGAAAATGTTTTAAGGATGCTTTGAGAGTAAAGTATCTATGATGATGTTTTGTTGTTCAAAGGATTTTTCTCATAAACACATGGAAGCATGATTGTGAAATGTTTTCTCACTTAATAAGGATTCTAAGGTTGAAAGGTCTTCTCACCTAATTGAATCAAAGATTAAGAGCTATCATAATGAAACCTAGCTTGGATTGGTAAGATGAACTGCCTTCCCATGGATAATGACTTAGCTTGGATTGGTAAGATGAACTGCCTTCCCATGGATAATGACTTAGCTTGGATTGGTTATTAAATGATACCTTTCCATGAATGACTTATGACCTAGCTTGGATTGGTAATATGACGTGCCTTTCCATGGATAGTAAGAACAAGTAAGAAATGACTATTCTGTGGAATTTATGCTTAGCATAGAGAGGATATTGAGATGTATGATCTCCCGTGAGTAGAGGATGGGTTTCTAGAAGCAATCTAATTATCCCTTACCTATGTGCCCCTATAGGATGATTGTCTAGATAGACATTAGCTAGTGGATACACCAAAGCTAGAAGTTCATGGTTCTACCTTGGCAAGTAGGACAACCCTTTTCGGTGTGGGAGACACCAGGGGATCCTGTTATAGGTCACATCGTCTTTATGTCGGTTAAGGCTCATTCCCACAATAATAATGAATTAAAGATTCTTCAAGAAGAATCTCACATGTGTTCAAAGATGATGTTCACTTGCGTTGATCATGGTTTTATGACTTATGGTTTCTAACTCTCAAAATATATGTTTTAGTTTGATCATTACATATTTATGAAAATGTCCCCTTTCAGTATGATTTAAATGTTTTATGCATGGCTATCATACTTGGTACATTGTTTTGTACTAATGCATACTCTTGCCTATATTTCCCCAAATGTAGGGTCTGACAATCAGGGTTCCCAGTTTCGTGGCAAGAGGTTGACTTGAGAGAATTCTGAGCTTTAGTGAGTCGTCATGCTTCGAGGACAGATTCTCATTATTTTAGTTTCTATCTTACTTTCAGTTTTCGACATGATGTATGGGCTAGGCCCAGTTTCATTCCATTATATTAGATTGTTATTGAGACAGTGCTTAGACTTCCACTTTACTTTTATAAAAACTTTTTTGGACTTGAAATGTATTTCTTTATCTCTTTCGATTCTATTTCTTATGTTATGAATGTTAAGTGGCTTGTATGTGACCTCTGGAGGTCCTATACGCCATGTTACATCAAGGGTGTACCTCTAGGTCATGACATCTCATCTCACTTTTCAAGCATCAAAGAATATCGAGATGAATTCCATGAAGATCAACTCTCAATCAACTTCCTTAAGGTCACTACCTCCAAGTTCTCTACTGAAGTTGAAGGAATTCTTGGTGTTACCTTTGGAAGTTTCAGAGTTGTTACGAGGAGCAAGGCTGCTACACTAGGATGACAAAAACTTCAAGTGTCGTCCGCATTAACTCCTGTTTTTGGGTCTTCGACTCTAAATGGAGAAAGTTTTTCCACAAATGCTTTATAAAGAGGAAATAGTCTTGCTGAAAAGATCAAGAAGACATTGACTCTACTTGAGCAATTTGGTTGCAAGAACTCTACCACAAGAGAGAACTATGATTCAACCAATGAATCATCTCCACATGCATCATGTAACGTGAGTCCGCTGTAGATAAACTTATGAGACAATCCATGCTACTCTCCTATATCTCCAATGATCATGCAAGCGATGGTGACTGTTGCTTCATCCCCTGAGGAACAACTTTCAAATTTGACAAAGTTGGTTGAAGGATTGACAAAGCATGTAGAACACCAAGAGTCTCGAATTGATAAGTTGATGGGTAGGATGGAAGGACTTTTAGATGGAGATGCGAGTCATGCGCTTGGAAAGGGTGTTGAAGTTTAAGAGGTCGAAAATCTTGCGAACAAAACACCACTTGCTAATGAGATACCAGTTTCCTCTAGACGAATAATCCCACTCGATCTCTTCAAGAAGTTCATTGAAGGTCCAATCAAAGATAAGTATGAACTCCCCACCAAGTCTTCTCATATGTATGACAAGCCATACACTACAAGAATCGATAACTTCAAAATGCCTGCTGGTTATCAACCTCCCAAATTTCAACAATTTGAGGACAAAGGATATCCGAAGCAACATGTTGCACACTTTATGGAGACATTTAATAATGTTGGAACCTATACAATCTTGTCAAGCAGTTCGTCTGATCTGTAAAAGGAAATAACTTTGATTGGTACAAGGATCTCAAGTCTAATTCTATCGATAGTAGGGAGAAACTAGAGCACGAGTTTCACAATCACTTTTATAGTATAAGGCGTACGGTGAGAATGGTAGAACTCACGAATACTCACCAAAGGAAGGATTAAATGTTTATAGATTTCATAAATAGATGGAGGAACGCGAGCCTAAATTGCAAGGATGGGCTTAGTGAAGCTTCTTCAATAGGGATGTGTATCCAAGGAATGCACTGGGAGCTTCTTTACATCTTACAAGGAATAAAACCAAAATCCTTCAAAGATTTAATACTTGTGCTCATGATATGGAGTTGAGCAGGTCCTTTGCTGGAAAAGATATGACATTTTTCCATGATCCTCGCAAAGGAAGAGACAAGCAGGAAACAAAAAGATGGAGCAAATTTGTGCCCAGGAATGACAACAAAGAATCTATGAATGTTAATGTGTCACCTGTGAAGTTCACTACGAAGGACGACATGAAGGAAAGTGTGAGAATGAATTTCCAAGCACGTTCGAATAAAAAATCGACACTAAGGGAGATGCAAGGAAAAAAATATCCCTTCTTGGATTCTGATGTTTCTGAGATTTTCGATGAGTTGGTCGAGTTAAAGCTCATTGAGTTGCCAGAGATGAAGTGGCCTGATGAAGTTGGAAAAGCTAATGACCCAAATTATTGTAAGTATCATAAAACTTGTGAGTCATCCTTTTGAAAAATATTTTGTCTTCAAGGATAGAGTGATATGATTGGTTAACGAAAAGAAATTGTCCTTGATGATGAGAAGGCTAGTTCTAACCAGATATCTATCACATTCGGCTCGCTCGATTCAGTCCAAATATATATCTCTGAAAATCATAGAAGAACCATTGGAGCAAGAAGTTGATATAGATGGTGATGAAGGTTGGATTCTTGTGACTAGGCGAAGACGCAACAAGTCAAGCTTACGAAAATAATCATCCGAGAAACCGATTACAAGAAAAATGGTGAGGAAATTGGAGAATCAAAAATCAATCAAGCACCCAAAGAGGGCAAAGGTAGAAGTGCATCATTATCAGAAACCACGATGTCCTGTGACTCTAGAGGAATTCTTACCAAGTTCATTTTGTACAAAGTCTACTCAAGACAATGTCGAGGCATCATGTTTCAATGCTAATAAAGAAGAAACAATGAAGGTGCCTCCTATTGACATAGAAGGAACAATGAGTAAATGCTCACCAAAAGTGTCTCCTAGTGATGAAGAGAAATCAACAAGGGAAATCTCGTCAATGAAGTCTCCTTCATCTTCTGAAAAACCTATTGAACATTCTTCCCAAGAAGTACATGTATGTGATACAAAAATCACATTTACAGATAATGATCCTCTATTTGGTGGAACACTACACAACTGTCTTTTTTATATGGCATGTGCTAGAGAAGAAGATAAATAAAATCTTAATAAATGAAGGATATGGAGTTAACATTCTGCCTGTCCACACATTGAAGGTACTCGACATCACGACTAAAGAACTTAGTGAAAGTCATTTGTTGATACAAGGATTTAATTAAGGGGGACAGAGGTCCATAGGCTCTATTAAATTAGAAATTCACATGGAAGATTTGTGATCAAGTGCATGGATGCATGTGATCGATGCAAAGGTTTCATACAATATATTACTTGGCAAGCCTTGGGTACATGAGAATAGAATTATCTCATCTTCTTACTATAAATGTTTGAAGTATCTTAAAGGCGGGATTGAAAGGAAGATGGTTGCAGATGATAATCCTTTCACCGAAGTTGAGACACACTTTGCTAATGCAAAATTCTATTTGAAGAGTAATGTTGTTAAAATGACAAAATCTAATGATTCAAATCAATCAAGTCTGATAAGATCATAAGAAAAAGAATCCATGTGGCTATCAGAAAAGTAAATGTGACACTAAAGAACCTTGTCCCATTCTTCATGAAGGGAAGATCATATATTCGAAGAAGAAGCTGACTTTTGGACTTCGCTATGTTCCAAAAGTGGAGAAAGAAGAATGTCAATCATCTAACCTTCAAGAAAATGCATTGAGAGGACTAACTCATCCTATCAGACGGATCGATGCAATAATCTTGTCTTTGAATCTGCCAGGAAAGTCAATTGTTCAAAATTAAGTGCGAGATGTGGCACTCCCTACAAAATGCACAAACGAAGGTTTTGATCCCAATGCTTACAAGTTATTTGTGAAGGCTGGATACAAACCTAATGAGCCATCAATGTTAGGAAAACTCCCATCAGAAGATACAACTAGGCAAGCACATGAAGGCCTAGGCTATATCCAACCACCGCCAATTCGTATTTCCATAAGAATGGCAAGAAATAACCATATAACTTTTGAAGATGATGTCATTACTCCCAAAAAAAAATCCATCCGTCTTTGATCGACTTAGAGAATTGACGGCAGGAACTTCTGTGTTTGAGAGGTTAGGTCCATTGAATAACAAGAATAGCAAGAACCTGAGAAGTTATCTAAAAGTGACAACACTTGCTTCACCTATTATCCAGAAGGATTTCAAAAGTTTGATTCCTTCTAGATTGAGGCGATGAGTGGAACTTATGGTTTCTTGTAAAGAGGAACTCAAGGCAAAAGCTCACACTATAGTTTACATCAAGGAGCGTGAGGAAGATGAAAAAAGTGTAGGCTCCTCATATCATGTTATGATCTAGAATGAGCACAATGTATTGCCTAAAGTGAAGATCGATGGAGAGTTGGAAGATAATGTTTGTTGTTGTCATATATTTGTCAATGACAATGACCCTCTAGAAGAGGAAGATGCTTGAGATGCTCCACCAGAACTTGAAGAAGGAGTGAAGACCACAATAGATCCTTTAAAGTAAGTTAACCTTGGCATTGATGAAGACCCAAGGCCAACTTACTTGAGTGCCTTTCTAGAAGTTGATTAAGATATCAGTTATATGAATATACTCAAAGAATATAGGTATGTCTTCGGTTAGATTTATAAAGAAATGCGTAGCTTGAATCCTAAAGTAGCAGTCCATCAGTTTGCAGTCAAAAGTGGTTGTCGTCCTGTTAAGCAAGATTAAAGACATTTAGGCCAGACATGGTTCCATTGATAGAAAATGAAGTTAACAAACTCATTGAGGCAGGCTTTATTCGTAAGGTCAAATATCCTACGTGGATTTCAAGTATTGTTCCTATGCAGAATGTTTAGGCTCCTCATATCATGTTACGATCTAGAATTAGCACGATGTCTTGCATAAAATGAAGATCAATGAAGAGTTGGAAGATATCATCTGCTGTTGTCATATATATGTCAATAACCATGACCCTCTAGAAGAGGAAGATGATGGGGATGCTTCACCAGAACTTGAAGAAGGAGTGAAGACCACATTAGATCCTTTAAATGATGTTAACATTGGCATTGATAAAGACCCAAGGCCAACTTACTTGAGTGCCTTTCTAGAAGTTGATGAAGAAATCGATTATATGGATATACTCAAAGAATATAGGGTTTTCTTCGCTTGGATTTATGAAGAAATGCATGGCTTGAATCCTAAAGTAGTGGTCCATCAGTTCGCATTCAAAAATGGTTCTTGTTCTGTTTAGCAAGCTCAAAGACATTTTAGGCCAAACTTGGTTCCATTGATAGAAAATGAAGTTAAAAAACTCATTGAGGCAGGCTTTATTCATGAGATCAAGTATCCTACATGGATTTCAAGTATTGTTCATGTGAGGAAGAAGAATGGTCAAATTCGAGTTTGTGTTGACTTTGGAGATCTCAATAATGCATGCCTTAAAAATGAGTTCCCTTTTCCCATTCCAGAGCTGATGATCGATGCCACCACTAGTTATGAGGTGATGTCTTTCATGGATGGTTCTTCCAGCTATATTCAAATACGCATGGCACCAAAAGATGAAGAACTCACTGCATTTCGCACACCTAAAGGTATTTATTGCTACAAAGTGATTCCATTTGGTTTAAAGAATGTTGGTTCCACATATCAAAGGGCTATGCAAAATATATTTGATGAGTATCTCCATAGAAATGTTGAATGCTATGTTGATGACTTGGTGGTAAAGTCGAGAAAGAGGGGTGATCATTTGAAAGACTTAAGAATGGTGTTTGGGTTGCTCCGAAGATATCAATTAAGGATGAATCCATTGAAATGTGCCTTCAAAGTTACTTATGGAAAGTTCCTTGGCTTTATTGTGAGACATCGAGGAATTGAAATTGATCAAGCCAATGTTGATGCAATTTCAAAGATGCTCGAACCTCAAAATATTCACGAGTTAAAAAGTCTCCAAGGAAAGCTAGCCTACTTAAGGAGGTTCATCTCAAATCTAGCGGGGAAGATGCCAGCCATTCGACCCTCTAAAGAAGAAAGGTTCTCCTTTTAATTGAGACCAAACATGTAGCGATGCCTTTAAAAGTATCAAATCATATCTAGCAAAACCTCCGGTTTTGGCAGCCCCTATACCTGAAAAGCCATTGATACTCTACATAGCCACATAAGAAATGTCCGTAAGAGCCCTATTAGCTCAAGAGAATAGTGAAGGCAAAGAAAAATCTCTTTATTACTTGAGTAGAACGATGACTACAAATGAGCTGAACTATTCGCCAATTGAAAAAGTGTGCCTGGCGCTAGTTCTCTCAATTCAAAAGATGAAGCATTATTTTCAAGCTCATGTTGTTCGCCTTATTTCTAGAGCAAATCCCATCAAGTTTGTTATGTCGAAACCTATCCTTAGTGACCGACTAGCATGATGAGATGGTACCTCCAATTCCAGCAGTTTGAGATTGTGTACATCCCTCAGAAAGTTGTGAAGGGACAAACATTAGCAGATTTATTGGTAGACCATCCGATACCAGATGATTGGGAGTTAACTAATGAGCTTCCTAATGAAAATGTGATGTCTATTGAGATTTAACCTTCTTGGAAAATGTACTTTGATGGGGTTGCACATCGTGGTGGAGCTGGTGTGGTGTTCATCACTTCACAAGAAAAGATTCTACCATTCTCTTGTACTTTGAAGCAATGTTGCTCCAATCATGTCGTTAAATACCAAGCGTTGATACTTGGACTTCAAATGGCCGTCGACATGAAACAATTACACTTACAAGTCTTTTGTGACTCTCAGTTGGTGATCAATCAACTCTTGGGAAGTTATGAGGTGAAAAAGTTTGAATTCCGCCCATATCATGATTATTCTCAAAAGTTGATAGGATGGCTTGAAGATGTAACCCTTCAACATGCATGAAGAATAAAAAATAAGAAAGTTGATGCGTTGGTTGCCCTGGCTTCAATGCTAGCCCATCCTGATCAAACACAAGTTACTATTTGTCAAAAATCGATAGTACCACCACCGAATGAGTACGAATATGCAGAAGATGAACTTGAGCATCTCGTTGCCGTTTCTAAAGTAGCAAAGAAAGATTGGAGACAACCCATTATTGACTATATGTGTTATGGGATACTTCCGGAAAATCTAAGGAGAAGGGCGGACATTCGTCGTCGTGAGTCTCGTTTCCTTTACTACAAGGACACATTATACCAAAGATCATTGATGTTTGGGAGAGGAAGAAGCAATCCAAGATCTGCAAGAAGCACACTCAGGAGTATGTGGATCATATCATTCTGGACCGAAGCTCCACTTTCACATAAAGAGAATGGGGTATTTTTGGCCAACCATGGTGAAGGATTGCTTACATTATGCTCGTACGTACAATGCTTGCCAATTTCATGCAAATTTCATACATCAGCCGCCCAAAGTATTCCACCCAACTATTGCATCTTGTCCATTTGACACTTGGGGATTGGATTTTGTGGGACCACTACCAAAATCTTCTGGTGGACACTTGTACATCTTGGCTGCAACAAATTACTTCTCAAAATGGGAAGCTGTTGCTCTTAAAGAAGTGAAGTAAGAGAATGTTGCGAATTTCATTCGAGTAAATATCATCTACCGTTTTGGCATCCCTCGCTACAAAATAACACACAATGGAAAGCCATTTGACAACAAGATAATGAACAAGATTTGTGATCTCTTTGGCTTCAAGCAGCGTAAATCTTCTATGTATAATGCTGCCGCCAATGGTCTTGTTGAAGCATTCAATAAGACTCTATTCAATTTGCTCAAGGAATTTGTCTCCAAGTCCAAACGAGATTGGCATGAAAAAATGGAAGAAGCTTTGTGGGCATATAATACAATATACCGCGCACCAACTAAAGCAACACAATATTCACTTCTTTTTGGTGTTGAAGCAGTCTTACCACTTGAGAGTCAAATACCTACCTTAAGACTTGCTATTCAAGAAGGGCTCACTGAAGAAGAAAATGCTCGACTACATCTTGTAGAGTTAGAAGCACTTTATGAAAATAGGCTAGACGCTCAACAAAACCATGAATGTTATCAAGTTCGTCTATCTCGTGCTTTCAATAAGAAGGTTGGCTTGAGGTGCTTCCAAGCTGGAGAGCAAGTTCTCGCGGTAACAAGACTCATCATTACTTTGAATAAGTCTGGGGGAAACTTTACCTAAATTGGGATGGACCATATGTCATACAAGAAGCATATTCAAATGGTGCTTACAAGCTTGTTGACGCAGATAGCATAAGGATTGGTCCTATTAGTGCAAAATTCCTGAAGAGGTACTACCCTTAAAGTAACATGATGCTCATTAAGGCATGAGCCTAAAATGCATGTAACTCTTGGCCCGCAAGAGTATAAATTGTGTACGGCACACCAAAAAAACTCTCTTCCAAAACTACGTTGCGACTTGATCCTCTTCACTGAGGTATGTAGGCGCTTAGAATATATTCTAAGTTCACTTGGATGAGTGTAAAAAAACCACATGTTCCCGCTTGATCCTCCACATGAAAGTTAAGGCGATAAGTATTTTATTTTTATTTTATTTCATCAAAACTTCAAACTTGCACCAAGTATTGATGGGTAAATGGAGGGGGCAAACCCTTATAAAATATGAGCTTCTTTAACAATATGCTTGAAGTCTTTCAATTTAGCCAAGTATGCAAGTTGAAGTATTTAAATTCTTCGAGTTTGCAAGTTGATGTATTTGAATCTTCTAAGTATGCAAGTTGAAATATTCAAATCCTTAAAGTATGCAAGTTGAAGTCTTCAAATTCTTCAAGTATCCAAGTAGAAGTCTTCAAATCCTCCAAGTATGCAAGTTGAAGTCTTTAAATTCTTCAAGTTTGCAAGTTGAAGTCTTCAAATCCTCCAAGTATGTAAATTGAAATCTTCAAATCCTTCAAGTATGCAAGTTGAAGTCTTCAAATTCTTCAAGTATGCAAGTTGAAGTCTTCAAATTCTTCAAGTATGCAAGTAGAAGTCTTCAAATCCTCCAAGTATGCAAGTTGAGGTCTGTGAATTCTTCAAGTTTGCAAGTTGAAGCCCTCAAGTTTTCAAGTTGAAGTCTTCAAATCCTCCAAATATTTAAGTTGAAGTTTTCAAATCCTCTAAGTATGCAAGTTGAAGTCTTCAAATTCTTCAAGTATGCAAGTTGAAGACTTCAAATTCTTGAAGTATGTAAGTAGAAGTCTTCAAATCCTCCAGGTATGCAAGTTGAAGTCTTCAAATCCTTCGAGTATATAAGTAGAGGTCTTCAAATCCTCCAAATGTGCATGTTGTCGAATTTTCATGCCTTAAGGTGGACATAATTGTCCCTTTGCACCTTTACCTGGCCTTTTCACGAATTAATCCTTAAATGGATCATTAAATTCCCATGCCTTAAGGTGGACGAGGTTTATCCCTTTGCACCTTAAGCTAGCCTTTTCACGGAATTATCCTTAAATGGATCTTTAAATTTCCATGCCTTAAGGTGGACAAATTTGTCCCTTTGCACCTTAAGCTGGCAATTTCGCAGATTTATCCTTAAATGAATCATTAAATTTCCATGCCTTAAGGTGGACGATATTTATCCCTTCACACCTTAAGCTAGCCTTTTCGCGGATTAATCCTTAAATTGTTCTTCGAATTTCAATGCCTTAAGGTGGACATATTTGTCCCTTTGCACCTTAAGCTGGCCATTTCACAAATTTATCCTTAAATGGATCATTAAATTTCCATGCCTCAAGATGGATGATATTTATCTCTCTGCACCTTGAGCTGGCCTTTTCACGGGTTTATCCTTAAAAGGATCTTTAAATTTTCATGCCTTAAGGTGGACAAGATTTGTCCCTTTGCACCTTAAACTGACCTTTTCGCGGATTTATCCTTAAATAGATCTTATAAAGCCTCAAGTTAGTGATCTCAAGGTGGGGGTGTTCAACACATCCTTACACATCTTAAGATCAAATTCTCGTGTAGTATTCGGGATCTTATAAAGCCTCAAGTTGTTGATCTCAAGGTGGGGATGTTCAACACATCCTTACACACATTGAGATCAAATTCTTGTGTAGTATTCAGAATCTTATAAAGCCTCAAGTTAGTGATCTCAAGGCAGGAATGTTCAACACATCTTTTCATACCTCAAGATCAAACTCTTGTGTGAGACAAAACTCTCCATTGTGTAGCCTCCGCAAGATACAAATATTGCTTATGTTGTTGATCTCAAGGCGGGGACGTTAAACACATTGCTTCACACCTCAAGATCAAATTCTTGTGTGATAAAGCTCCCATTGTGTAGCCTCTACAAGAAGCAAATATTTATTATGTTGTTGATCTCAAGGCGGAGATATTAGACACATCCCTTCACACCTCAAGATCAAATTCTTGTGTTATAAAACTCTCCATTGTGTAGCCTCCGCAAAATGCAAATATTGCTTTTGTTGTTTATCTCAAGGTGGGGACGTTAAACACATCCCTTCACACCTCGAGATCAAATTCATGTGTGATAAAGTTATCCATTGTGTAGCTTCCTAAATAAATACATATATTTCTTATGTTGATCTACAAAAAAAACACACACACAAAAAAAGAGGAGACAATAAAAAGATAATACAAGTAAAGGAGAGATTGTTACCCGTCAAGACGTTTGAGACTTGGAGGATATGCTAAGCTAACCATGTTAGACTTGAGACAATATTTTCTTGGTAAAAATAAAACTCTTGAAGTATAGTTTCCAGTGATCACAAACCTTTTTGGTGATGACGTTCGAACATCAAGATATACAATATTTTGTGAGGCAACAAAAATCTGCAATCAACTATGTGACAGAATTTAAAGTTAACTTCAAAATATTGTCTAGAAAAATATTTAAGAAGTTTACTCCTAAATTATGGATATGTTGTGGCCTTCTGTGTCTGGTTTCTTTAGAATTGAGCGGATCGCAGTTTCGATGCTTCTACCTCGCGATACAATTTTTTTGGTGTCATCGCACAAATCTGAAACTTTTGGTTGTTTGAAGATCTTCCAAACCCTTCGACTATAGATGCTCAATAGCATTGATATGGAATCCTTCTCCTAAACTAATAATACCTCCTTTCGACTAAATTGGAACAATTGAAAACTAACGGAAATACATTACTTCCGTGTTCAAATTGGTTTCTGCTTGGTTTTGTAACAAGTATTTACTTGTTTCTATTCCTAATTCTAATTGGTCAAAGGTGGCAAATTATCCTCGTGGGATTGTATCTCTTCCCACTTAATTATATGGGTAGCTTACATAAATCCCATAGTTTTAATATGAAATTACAATCTATCCCTCACTAGTTTGTAATTACATTAATCCCTTAAAAAGTAACACAAACTGGATACATAATATGTAGCTCAGATACATTAAAGAGTATCTCGGATACATTATAACATAAATCGGATACATAATATGTAGCTCGGATACATTAAAAACTAGCTTAGATACATAATATATATCTCAGATACATTAAATACTGGCTCGGATACATTAATATGTAACTCGAATACATTAAAGAAATAAGGGATTTTAGAGGTTTTTAGAAATAGAAGGGGATATTGGAAATAAGGGATTTTAGAGGTTTTTAGAAATAGAAGGGGATATTGGAAATAAGGGAAACATAAGACGTGTATTTCATTAATTTTTCCTAATTATATTACTTTAATTTTATATATTAAAGTGGTGTATTAAATTATACACTCTAGTGTGTGCACGATAACATTATTATTTAATTAAAAATACTTTAAGTCTAGTCTTCAAAAGATAAAATATTTTGACAAGACTTGAAACATGGACATTTGTATTCATTTAAAATTTATTAAATATAAATATATAAAATGATTCGGATTATGTTAAATTCATAAATATATTAGTCCAAATAAATTATGGATTGATATAATTGGGCTAATTATTCAAGTCCAATAAATATGGATTTAATTAAAGTAAAAATTAATTGATTTGTGGTACAATAGATGAGCGCAACTTGCTAAGTCCAATTTCACCTCATCCTAGAGGCCCATTTTTTTGGTGCCACATGGAAAATGACGTGGCATGCCAAGTCAAACAAGAAGTCAATAGGATCATGACATGTGTCAAAGATGACATGCCCGCTCCATAAAGCCCATATGCCATGTCACTTAAATCTGATTGGCCGAAGGGAATCCTGTTCCAATCACAACTTCTCAATTATAAAACTATAATTAGGGTCCTCATTATTCAGAAAGGGGACCGAAAATTCTAAACAAGAAGCTAGAGAAAGTTCGTGGTACAAACGCCATAAAATTCTCTATAAGCAACAAGTTTAAGAATTCAAGAATTCAAGTTTAGGAACGATCAAGATCAAGACCATCAGATTCAAGAACAAGCTCGAAGCCCTTGAATTCAAGTAAAAATCAAGATCAAGATAAAGTTCAAGTTCAAGTTCATCAAAGATTCACGAACAAGCTTTAAAGCCCTTGAATCCAAGATCAAGTTCAAGACAAATTCAAGATTAAGCTCAAGAGCCCTTGAATTTATATTTGAAAAGGTGAATTCAGAGTAATCATAGAGATTGTAACACTCACACTTTAAATCAATAATACGATTGTTGCATAATTTATCATTCTTGATTATTGTTTTTCTCGACGCAAATTTTATTGTCTACAACGATGACGATAAATATCAGTCCAATAGGTTAATCATTCATCAATTCGTCCTTGTATTTTTTTTCTAAGGGTTCTCATCACATACATACTTCAATGTTGTTTATATCATTTTAAAATGTTAATACTAATTAGCAAGAGATACACGTGCAATGCACATGTTCGAAACTAGTAACTTCACAAAATCCACTATATTTGTTAGCAACTTAGAAAATTAAAAACATAGTTAACACTAATGTTTTTCTATTTGGTAATCCCTCTATTTCAATTTGTTTGTCTTACTTTCCTTTTAAGTTATTTTTAAAAAGCATTCATTTTTTTCTTTTTGGAAAATATTTGATTTCAATTTACATATGACATCTTTAAACCACAAGATTTTAAAATCCTCATGACTTTCTTAAATAATATATCAAATTAAAATAGAGGAAATATTATATAGTGCACGTGCTCCAATATTTTACAGTTACATCTATATGGATGAAATCTGTGATTAAACTAACGCAGAAATATACAATAAAGATCAGTGTTTTGAGTATAAAAACAGATGAAAGGATAAAGTAACAAGAGCATCAAATTCGACACTCATGGTGTCACGCCCCGAGCATATACCCAGAGCGGGACGGGCACTCGAGAACCATTGATGGCCCCAAGCGAATCCTTGGTCTGACTTACTTAGCGAAAGACTCTAAGCATTATTACAATGATCAAATTCACTTCTACTTAACTGTTTAATAAAATAACTTAGAACGTTCAAAGGTCAAACATTCAACTTGGCCAAAATGGCAACTAAAGTCTTAACATATGAAATAATAATGTAAAGACAACTGAACTACTAATTGTCTATGAAGCCTCTAAAACAAGAAGGGATGTCGGGACAAGACCCCCGATCATCCTAATAACTAAAATACAAGAAATCAAAGTAAAAGGAGTCCTCCAGAAAGCAAGAAGGCTCACCAACTGACTGACATCAAATTGATAAACCTTCCATTTTAATTGCACATCCAAAGCTAACAAAGCTAAAAGGATTCTTACTGTTTCAAAGCGAACAACTAGAGAGAAAGTCTCATCAAAGTTAATACCTTGTTGATGTGAATATCCTTTTGCGACCAATTCGGCTTTGTGTTTTTGCACACTCCCGTCAACATTGTATTTTGTCTTGAACACCTATTTTAATCCGATAACATTTTTTCCATATGGAAGGTCCACCAAGTCCCATGTCCCATTATTCCTTATTGCCATAAATTCTTCTTCCATTACATCCCTCTATTCCCTTTTTGTTGAACCTTCCTAAAAGCTCGTTGGGTCTGCATCAAATAAAGCAAAGGTACATGTTTCATAAGTATCTGACATCAACATAAAATTATGTGGAGGAGTTTCATAAGAATCTTCCAAGTCAGGCACCATCAATGTTGGGTTGCTACCACTTGGACTGATGTTGGTTGAATTTTCTGAAGAGTGGCTTGGTGTCTCAGCAAAAAGTTGACTTACTACTTCACTAGGAAATACTTCATCTCCCACTACAACTTGTGAACTTCGATTGTTGCTTTCCCATTTCCAGCAAGCATTTTCATCAACTACAACATCTCTCCTGATAATCACTTTACCATTTGTGAGATTATACAATCTAAAAGCCTTGGATTCAGTGCAATATCTAATGAAAATTCATTTTTTAGACTTTTCACCAAGCTTTATATGGTGTTGGGAATTTATCAAAGCATATGCAATACAACCAAAACTTCTCAAATGACTTACCCACTATTTTCTACCTTTCCAGATTTCAAACGGTGTCTGACCCATGACTGCTTTAGTCGGAGAAATATTTATTAGATAAACTGTAGTATGAACAACCTCAGCTCAAAACTGTTTTGGGATATCCTTACTCTTGAACATTCTCCATTACAGTTTGGTTCTTCCACTCAGCTATCCCATTTTTCTCCGGAGTATAAGGGGCAGTCAATTCTCTATGAATACCATTTTCTTCACAAAAAAGTGTAACTACACCACGTATGTCGGTACGAAGAACCTTAACTTTGTTACTGACTTTGTTTTCCACCATCACCTTGAATTTTTTGAAAACATTCTGATTCGAGCTTCAAAAAATATATCCAACTGATCCTACTTTAATCATTAGTTAATAACAAAAAATATCAAGAACCAACTAGTGATTCTATTTTCATAGGACCACATAAATCTTCATGAATGATTTCAAGACAACTAGAAACTCTTAAACATCTTCCAACATCAAAATATTTTCTATATTGCTTGCCATATATACAATCTTCGCATACATTTACAACATATCCTATATTTGGTAAGCCATGAACTATCTTATTTTGACTTTAGCAATCTCAATCCACCCATTTTTAAGTGTCCATAACACAAATGCCACAACTTAGAATTGTCAAGATTTTTCTCACTAACAACCAAGGCTTGTTCGATTTTTGAAACTTCAAATGGAAACATTTTATTCTTTGTCATACGAATAGTTTCTAAGATTTGACCAGACGTTTTATTCTTAATAACACATTAGCCATCATCAAATAAGACAGACAATCCACTATTCAACAATTGCCCAACACTTAGCACGTTATGGGCTAAACTAGGAGCAAATAAAATATTTTGAATAAGTTTCACTTTACCTTTGACTAGTTTGGACAGAAACAATACCTTCACCTTCGACTTGAATTTCCTAATTATCTCCAAGCCAAATTAGCCTCTTTTTAGACTCATCTAACTCTTTAAACCCTTTTCTTTCATCATTCATGTGATGGGAGCAACCACTATCAACAAACCAAACATCCATTTTATGATCTATAGTGATAGAGCGAGCCATGAAAAACATGCTTTCTTCTTCCTCTTCCTCAACATAACCAGCTTGATCATTTTTGTACCAGCAGTTAGCTTGTATATGGCCAAACTTGTGACAATTGTAACATTGCACGCCACTTTTGCAGCTATTTGTCCACTTGGATTGGCTTCTACCTCCACTACGCCATGTGCTTCTAAAAGATCATTTGCCATGTCCCTGTACGCCTTGTTCCAGTGACATCTCATTCTGAATTTGAGGCTCTTCTTTCACTTAAAAATCTTGTTCTTTAGTCCTCTCTATTGACTTATTGATCTGTGACTCATGAGATTGCAAAGAACCCATTAGTTGATCAAATGAAAACACATATAAGTCTTTTGAATCCTATATGGCTACAACCACAGGATCAAACTTCGAAGATAAACTTCTTAAAACTTTTGAGACTACAATTTCATCACCTACCCCTTCACCATATGATTTCATTTGACTTAGAATTCCGCTAACTCTTGATAAAAAATCTTGATTCTTTATTTTTCATGAGCAACGTTTCAAAATCACGACAAAGAGAATATAGTTTCATAGTAATTACCTTTGAGGGACCTTGAAACTCTATTTTCAAAATCATCCAAACATCTCTTGAGTTATTAGCTGCTGCAATTCTTGAGAAAATTCTCTCATGAACAGCAAGCTGAATAAACAACAGAGCTTTGGCGTCATTTTTCTAATGTCTTTTAATCTCCTTTCATCCTCTGCATCCGGTTCTTTTACATCAATGAAGAGTGATATTTCTCACCATTGAAGATGGGTATGACATGCTGTGAAGAAGAGGACATATCATTTGCTGCCATAACTCTTTTTTCTTGTATTTCACTCCTTTTACTGTTTCTTAGTCTCTTATCGCCCAGTCAGAGACCGAACGCAGGCTCTGATACCACAATCTAGGAAAAAGAGAGAATATTCAACTAGAAAAATTAGAGTTGCACAACAAAGATGAAGGAAATATTTGAGCGTACTTTACTAACTAGAAGTCTTTGCCTTTTATAGGCTTACAAACTCAAAAATATCATAGACTCCACTTGACTTAAAACTAGGAAATGTACTAGAAAAAAATAGTAACCTAATAAAGACTCTTTCAACTCTGGTAAAAGATTTATTCAACCTACAGAAAAACTTATCATAAGCAGTAAACTTAAAAAAAACATATTTTATATCAATTCTCAACAATTTTTGCCACGGTCACGTCCATTGGAGTGTCCTTTTGCAGACTTATTTCTATTAACGGATGTCGAGAAATTAGAAGTGGTCTTCCCTTGAGTGGACGCCAACAAAGTAGTTTGAGGATTTGACTCTTCAGAATTATGTACATTAATGTGAGCTTCTTCAGTAAGGAAGCATGTCAATAACATTTAATCCACACACAATGGTCCGATAGGATGGAGGTAATCCTTGCAAAACTTGAGTGACTAAATCATCATCACTTATAGGTTTACCAATTGCCCTAAAAGAGTAGGCATTTGAGTGAAGTTTTTGAAGATAATATTTCATAGAAAGGGAACCTTTTTTGAAATTTTGGAATTTGGACTTGAGGTGAATGAAAGAGGAAGACACTTGATCTAAACATAGGGTGTTTTTGAGATGAGGAACTTTTGAGACCCATGGAAAAGATCATTTAGGGTTCTTGATACCAAGATGAAAGAGATAAAGTGAATGCTAAATCATGAGCCTTGCACATTATGTATTCTTGAATTTATAAGGGGAATATACAACATATATCTACATAAAAGATAAGTACAATAATAAACACAAAATAGACTTCTCTACAAGTAGTTTATAATAAGTTAACTCCAACAAAAACAACTCACTTTTTGGTTCTAATTTTTATCAAATGCAAATAAAAGAGAAACCAAAACTTGGGGTGGGTCATGGAGCTTACAATTTTTTCCGCTTTTAATAATAAGCTTTCGATTAAGTTTTTGAAATTAGAAAGATCGATAGAAAGTATTTTATTTTTTCTTGTAGTGACCAGATATACATGTATTATTTATGGTGTTTATTTAGCGGAATTCAATAAGTTTCCTCAAATCTTTACTTAATATATTTGGATTATAAATTTAGAATGCATCAACTCTGAAATAATTAGAATTTGAAAATCAGATGTTTCAAGTCTTGAATAGTGAACCTATTCAAATTCAATTGAATTTTGAGTACCGAGTACAAAATTTGATATGAAAAATGATGTCTCTAATCATGGGGTTGATCAATAGGTTGAATTCGTTCACTTATCTAATTTTCATTAACCAATTTTGAATACCGAGTACATAATTTGATATGAAAAATATGTCTCTAATTTTGGGGTTGATCATTAAATTGAATTAGTCCACTTATCTAATTTAATTAACCACATAATTAGGGGTGTCAAATAGGCGGGTTGGGTTGAAAGTGGATATATTAAAATGGGTTGAAATAGAAATTGGGTTAGGTCCTGACCCGCCCAATTTAACTCGCTTAATTCAATAATCTGATATTTTGTTATTTAAGTTTTATAACCACAATTTGAATTTCAACTAAAGAAAATTTTAAGAAAGAAGTTACAAATGGATAGATAAATTCTAAAAGATATAAAATAGATAGTAATTCATGCCTTTAATATAGGAACATACATTACATCAATGCAAATAAAGAGTTGAAATTGGAGATTAAATTAGGCTCAATTGAGGATTCTCTAAAATGGGTTATGACTTGAATGTGTTGAGATTGAACCCAATTCAAATTATCTTGAGCCAACCCTTGAAATTATGGACGGGTTGGGATGCTTACCTATAATTGGGCTCAATTTTGAGACCTCTACACATAATCTTCAGATAAGCTTTTATCCCTAGTTGATTTATCTTCGTTCTTTATTTTTAATAGAATGTATGCGCCCCTCTAGCTCTATCAAGTTTACCTTGCTAGAATATTTATTTGCCTTTTTTTTTCCTACCCGGTGTTTGGTACCTATATTGAAGTTTGACTAAAATCAAATTCACACCAGAAAATTCCACATTGGGGGGGGGGGGGTAAAGTGCTCTCTAACAAAGGTGGCTCCGCACTCACGAAAACTCAAACCCGGGACATCTTATTAAGGATGAACGAGTAATTACCACTCTACCACAATCCTATTGGTTTGACTTTTTTTGCTTTATAATGCTCATTTGAACAAATAAATTACTTTAAGTTACATCTCATTTCTCACAATTTAATGTCTCACATATGATGCAAATCATCATGTAGAACAAAAAGAAAAATTGTAGACAAACTTCAAAAGCAAATTATTACTCTTTTTATTAGATAATACTAGTACACGTATCCGCGCGTTGCATGAATATTTTAAAATTTAATAATTTTTAAATTTAAAACTAACTAATACGAATTATTGAATAACAGAAGTGCATGTGCAATCATATATAATGTTATGATTTTATATATTATACATACACTCAATGTTAACAAATTTTTGCCCTAATCTATGTGCAATGAGGATATGTTCTTCAATACACCAAAAATTATTCTAACAACTTCTTCTTCTAAGTATGATGAAGGATTAATAGCATATGTGGTGTGCAATGAATTGATTTTGTGCTAATTAATTAAATTTTAAATTCGTAGATCGATCTAAACTTAGTATTAAATATATTGACTCTACTTTTAGCTAAAATATAAATATAATTTACAAAGCGTGTTGCAACCTATTTAACACAATCCTATCATTTTTTCAATCCTGCAAGATAAGACGATATTAATTTAATCAAATATAATTTCATAAAATGAGAATTCACAAAAATGAAAATGAATTTCAATGATCAATAAAAAACTATAATAAAAGATTATATATATATATATGCAGTGGCGGAGCTAGGAATTTTACGAAGGGTGTCCAGAAAATGCATAACAAAGCTCTTTTTAAAAAGAGGAAAAAAATTGTTGCTAGTGAGATTTGAACACCCAAGCACTAGCTCAATCAAGACATCTGGAACCCATCTAAGGGGTCTAAAAACACTAGGCTACAACAACTTATTGTGTTATGGGTGTCCAAAATATATTATTTAATCACTACGTGTATCATTTTACTTGTATATACGACATTTTTTCCGATGAATTGGACACCTCACATGCACATGGCTACACCCCTATATATATATATATATATATATATACATATATACACACACTACCTAAAAATAAACTATTTATAGTGCAAATGAAAATTTGAGAGATAAAAAAACTAATCTTCTTCTATTCCTTTGATTTACAATTTCTCTCTCTCTCTCTCTCTCTCTCTCTCTCTCTCTCTCTCTCTCTCTTTATTGGATCTTTGGATTTGTTTAGCCTTTTATTAAATACTAGATTCACTGCACGTGCGTTGCACGTGTAGGCTTAGTCTTGAGATCCCTATACATGATATATTTTATCTTTTATGTATATTTTAGGCTTTCAACATATCAATATGTATTTACTATTGCACTACGTCATACTAAGCTATTGGTCAATCTATTTGCCATCTTGCTTGTTGGGCATGTAGTGACGAACATCGTATTCTTAAATTGTTATTAGGCAATTTGTTAGTAAGTAATTGTGCACGAATTAACAGTTTGTCCTCTTAGTTATGTCGTGTCATGAACTATATGTTCCCTTTTAATATTTGAAATTCAGTGTACCCTGTATTTGAATAACTTTATATACACAAAAGTAATGTCTTTTGTGGTAGCTGTCTGGTGTTTTTCATATCGTCTCCTCTTCCACCAAACCTAAGAATTTGTCCAATATAATTTTCATTAGCTACATGTGTGGTGTATGTTTTTTCGTGTTTGATTTCATACAATTTAGGTATTAATTGAATCTCACCTAAAACTTTCTTGTAGACGGTATTTCTTGTGTATGTCCCGGTGCATCAATCTGGTTGTTCAGTCATGACCTGCACTTTTTTTGTTGGCATCGATATTCCTCTAGATAGTGCAACGTATATTTTGCCATGCGAGAAAGCATGTTGTGGTAGGTATACTCCTACATTTGTTATTGTTTGACCTTTAGCTTTATTTATCATCATTGCAAAAAGATAGCCCCATTGGAAATTGTTTCCAAATAAATTTGAAAGGGTATCCTTCATTTTCGTGGGGGGGGGGGGGGGGGGGGGG